>CAIGRB010150390.1:7832-29010 GCA_903798255.1 Fraxinus quadrangulata
AAAAAAAAAAAAAAAAAAAAAAAAAAAAGTTGAGCCGAGCTGAGTCGAGCCATAAAATTATTTGACTTGACTCGACTCGACTCGAATATAACTTATGAACCGTGACAGCAAAAGTCACTCTTTTATTAATGTTGGATACAAAAAATGGAAAAAAAAATAAATTTATTATGACATTGCGATTATTCTTGTATTTGGATTATGAGCCTTTTTTTAACTTACATTGTTCACCTTTTTCTAACTAAAAAATTTTTACTTTGAAAAGCTATTACTCAAAGTGGGAACCAAACAAGGGTAATTTATGATAGAATTATGCTTAATGCATAGAAATTTATTTCACAGAATTTTTATCTATACTCACATGGGTGTGGGACCCATATTAATAAAAAATTGTCAAAAAATCTCACCCACCCCTACTGTGAAGTATCGGTAGGGGTTCTGTACCCCAAGCAGTGCTCTTTATGATAATTTCTTTTAATATCTTGTCAACAAGAAAATGATTTTCTTGCACTCAGAAAGGGCTTAACGATGATACGCTTGGAAGAGAAGAAATATACCAATTTTTGGGGCAAAATTCAAAAAAATTCTAGAAGTGCAATTAAGTGATAAAGAACCAAACAATGACCACATGGCTATCTTTCTCCAGAAAGTGTGTGCAAATTAAAGCTAGTGCATTTTGATTGATAGCAACCACACAGAAAGTCACTGTCCCAAAAAATAATGGATAAATATCGACTAAAAGATACATTATTTCTTGTATTGAGCAAATTAAGTTAACCTAATGTTATAGATTCATTTTCATAGAATCGTCAGTTCAACAAAAACAACTTTTTTCAACGTTCAAAAAATATTGTCGAAAACTTTAAGCAACGTTTGGACGTATGTTTCAAACCTCGATTTCTGGTATTGATGGAATTAAGTTAACCTAATGTTATAGATTCATTTTCATAGAATCGTTTCTTTCTTCCTCTTCTTTTTTTTTTAATTAACTTCTGACTATTGAGTTTTGCAGCAATTTTGGTGAATTATCAAATTCTATTAGATCAATGCATTTTTTAAAAGGTTGGACCACTGAAGCATTCATAAATCTGGTGGATTGAAGACTTGGAAGTAAATATTTTGCTTACTATGTGGAATCTTTTGCTTACTATGTGGAATCATTATTGAGACATGACCGACAATATTATAAAATAAGGTTATAGTCTTTTGCATAACACTATATTGTCCTGTTCGGTACCAAAGATGGATTTCAAATGCTTGCAAAGTGGCCCAGTCCTACCACGTATAAATCTTGATATTAATCAGTTGAAATCTCAATGCCTTTCGTATACAAAAAAGTGGTCTTAGGTAAATTTTCTAGGCTTTTAGGATTGAAGTGCGTGTTCTTTGCACGTACGGACAAGTACGACCTACAATAAATCTCAGAAATATTCATTTTATCACGTTTCAATCAAGTAATCAATTGACTTCAAACTAAGTGAGATTAATCACTTAAAGAAATTAGTAATATTATAAGTTGCTAGTGAAGAATAAATATTCGATATGCACAACAAAAAGGGTGGGTGAGTGCCAAGAAAAGTCACATGTAATTGAATATTGGTGAGCAAAATCAATATCAAGCAAGTATTTGAAATGAAATCTTATTTATTTATTTTACCAAAAAGGTAAAATGTTATATTGCATGAACAAGTAAACTTTATGTGAACTCTTATTTTATGTGAAAGTAAAAAATTCAAAATGTAAATGAAAAATCTAGAAGTAAAACTCAAAAATTAAAAACATAAATGAATAGTATATTGAACAATTTCCCACATGTTATATTATTCAGCAAGGCGAGAAGACCTCGAGATTTAAAATGAAAAATAGAATGTGTTTAAAATTATAATAAAACTGTGACAAAGAGGAGTTGAAAAGGTAGAACTTTAGGGCTTGTTTGATAAAGATTAAAATTAAAAATACAGTCGTTATCAGGTCTCACTCGTCTAATAAAAGTCAACAATAACAGCTAGTTTTTCAATTTTAATCCCTACCGAACACGTCCTTCATTAGTTCTCGGCTGTCAAGTCAAGGTGATATATAGAAGTTAATCCTAGTTAATTAGCATTACTGTGTGTACATGTATTGTGGGATAAATTATGCATGTCAAATTTCAATATACTAGAATTTGAGTCTTAGTAAAACGAAGCCCATGTTTAGGCTTCATTTTAATCAAAATGTATTTTCTATTTTTTTTAATTACATATTCTCCAATAAAATAATATTAGACGTAAATCCAAAATTTACGTTTTTTTTAACCACATATTCTTAAAAAACACTATTTTAGAATACTTTCTTCTCCCCTAAAATTTGATTTTAATGGAGTCCAAACATAAGTAAATAAGCACTCAAGGATGGACTTGTCTTTGCTAGGAGTAATGGTCTTTGCTAGGAGTAATGGGCTAAAATTGGAGATGGTAGATTGCGATTCGCTTTGCTTGACACATGCTTTGCAATCTGACTTCAGTTGTGCGCCAAATATTGGTGTTTTACAGGATACTTTGGATCTTCTGCTAGATGTACAGTTCGAGGAAAATATGGTAGCCCACTTGATCGCTTCTTATTTTACTTTTAGTTCTGATCTGTTCATTTGGACTATTGTATTCCGCTATTCGTCTACACACGTATATTTGTATGTACATACATATATTTAAGAATTTCATTAACAACTTGAGCGTCGAAAGTTCACAGAGAGAGTTCCCCACCTCCTTTTTCTAAAAAATGTTTTTCAAGATTATTGGTGATTGACAAATTTTGACAGTAACAGATGTGTTTAGCATGTGTATAACTTTAAGTTCAACCAATGCCAGTACTCTTTCTAATAGCAAAAAGAAAAACTTGGAATATCCACTCTATTGTGATGTTGTGTGTGTGTGAAAGAACAGTATTGAAATACAATGATTGTATATAATTGCAGTCCCACCACTCTCCAATGCTGGGAAAGTAAAGTGCAGATAACATGCAAATAATTTTATGAATCTCCTCAAAAATATGGGACAAATGTCAAAGGATAATTGAAAGGGGTCTCATTTTTAAAAAGTTTTAAGGGTTATTTCTACTTTGAAGTTAGGGGTGTCAATTTTGCCCGGATGGACAATGGCTCGACTGAGGAAAAGTCCGAGCCAGCTTGGCTCGTGGCTCTGTGGAATCGGGCCGAGCCCCACTTTGGGACTGGACAAGCCCGTGTAGCTCGACGAGCCACGCGGGTCGGCCCGTGACGAGCCCAACCTAAAAATATATATAAATTCATGGGTTAGCTTAGCTCGATAAGGCTTAAACCGAAAGCTCAGGTTGAGTTCAAATTGTTTGACCGAGCAAAAGCTCGACTCGAACAAAAAAAAAAGTTCAAATCATTTTTACTCGAGCCAAGCCCAAGCTTTAAATTTCGGCTTACGAGCCGGCTCGACTCGACTCGACTCGACTCTTTGACATTCCTATAATACTTCATGCCTCATCCGTTATAAAATCTTATAATGCACTAAATAAGGAACAAATGTCGAAGGATATTATAGTTTATAGCAATAACACATTATATGTCCCTTAAAATTTGGGTTGGTTGATTAGAAGACTGTTAATACTTGACAATTAATATTGTCGAAAAAAAAAAGTTTAATCTTGTTTATTAATTGTGTCAAATTATATATAACATAAACAGATTGACACATAAGAAAAGTTTTTTATTGCTCTTGCTCTCTTATCAGGTATGGATGCAAGCATGTAGAGAAATAATGCACCCTAAAATCACATGTTTTCTTGTATTTAAGATTGTTAAAGAAAATAAGACATATTATGTCTGAGTTTGTGAACACGTGTGAGTTGATATGTTTCTTGCTTGGTGCACGCCCAATTCCACCACTCAAAATAAATTTTAAAAATTAAATTTTTGTCTCGGCGGATAAGGTATTTTTATATTTTTTTGGTACTCGTGCTCAGAGGAATTGAAACTATATATATGTTCTCCTACAATTTTTGAAATTTAAATACAAGTTATAATTAAATTGCGATTTTCATGAATTCATATGCTTCTTCACACCTTGAACCTTTCATTTAGCCTCCGTTTGACCCTTATTATCCCCCATTAAATTATAATTCATTTTTATTCTCTTTTTATCAATTATATATTATCTAATAAAATAATATTACACGTAAACTAAAAAAAAAATCTCTTTCTTAACCCCACATTCTTCAAAAAATTATCATTCCTCTCATTATAATGTTTTAATAATGGAGGCCAAACGGGCGCTTAGAGATAAACGTGTGCGGTAATTACAAAAGCAAATCTTAATTAAGTTCCTTTCCACCCAAACGTGTGATTCTGGAATTTCTGCTCTTTAAAAAAAAAAATAGCTTTGAGAAATACCATTCAAATCATTGCTACAATAAGAGTACATTGACGTGTAGCTTGGTGTCATGCAACATGCCTAATATTTACAAAACTCAACCTAGTTGAAGGACGAAACACGGTTGGCCAAGCAATTAAAGTGTGATAAAGTAAGCACAAAGATGAATGCACCCAATAGCAAATCGCAGGATAGCTTTCTGGAAAGAATTAATGCAAGAAGGTGTTTTATGCAAAGTTTGTGTTGTCACACCTTCCATAATATTTTTAATTGAGTTTCTGCAGGCAGAGTTGTTTTGTAGCATGAAGCTCTCTTCAAGCCATGCTGGTTCTGTATGGAACTAACCCGAACAAGTCTGACTGAGCTTGGGCACATTCGGGTACTGTCTTTTGACACCAACAAAAACATGGAACCCATACTAGGTAAAAACTGTGTGCATAATTAAGTTCACGTTGGGGCTTAATCCTCAATAGACAATATGTAAGTTAATGATGCACAGAATAGCTCTTGCACCGTGCAACATTTGTGGACTGCACTCCAGTTTTTTCTTTCGCGTGGAAAGGATTTCCACGTTAAAATACTCGTGTTATTGTTTTTCATTTTGTGTTTTGGTCTTCTGCTCAATAATTATTAGCGTACTATTTTGCATATCTAATTATACGAAGAAAGTAAAATAAAAAGTTATACGTCACTGCGATAACTTGTGTATTTCAATTATGAGCATTTTCTTCCTAGAAAGAAGGATTAAAAACACGACGCAACTTACATAGAATTTTTTTACTGCTCAATTTACAATATTTTTGTCATCTAACTCCATTATTGTGAGGGAAAAAGATTGATTTTTGATAAGACAGAAAGCTAAAATTTAAAGTGCGGGTGCAAACGAGGATTCTGATCGGTTTTTTGATATCTTGTCAACAATATATTTCTTGTGCAAAAGTGCTTTACAATGATACCTTTATAGATTAAGAAAGTGATCATATTATTGGGCAAAAGTCGAAAGATTTCAGAGTGGGATTAAGTGATAAAAAACCAAATAATGACAACGTTGCTCTTTCTCGAGAAAGTTTTTGCCCATTAGCATTTTGCTTGATAGCAACTACTCCAAGACAAAGAAATATCTATTCAAAGATTTGTTATTTAATTTCTCAATACGATGTTGAATAACCAGTCCACCACATTTAAAACATAAATTTTACATAGATAATATTTGTGTATTCGAATTTTTGAAACCATAGAGACATTAATGAGATATTTGGTACATTAGATTATATCGTGCTAAATAAAACGAACTATATATTTAGCCCTTATTTGATCCTCGTAATCTGGAAAATGAAATGTTTCGTGAAGTTTTTGCTCCTGTTGGACCATTTGTATCTATATGCATTAGGATCTCGATTCATGAATCATTTTTTTAAAACTTATTTTTAATCATACATTCTCACAATGATGCATTTTACACGTAAATTCGAAACTTTTTACTACTTTATAATTACACACTCTCCAAAAACTCACTATTACAAAACTCATTTTCAACCAAAATAAAAAATAAAAATTTGGGGCTCAAACACATTCTTAAAGCCCCGAACGTAATGCGACTTCAATGATTTCAAGGCTTGCGAAGTTGTCCAAATCCTCCCACTTTTATAAGCTGGAGTTATTCAGTTGCAATCTCAATGCCGTTCATTCCAATACGACTAATAAGTGGTCCTAGGTAAATTTTTCTAGGGTTGGAGGATTGAAGTGCACATCACTTGCCAAATGCACGTACGAACAAGTACATCCTACGACAAAATTCTAGAGTATCCTTTTTTTTTTTTTAGTCACGTTTCAAAATGGAGCCACACTTGTTTGAACTCAATCATAAAGTTGAATACATATATAATGCACAAATAGTTAAGAACTTTGTTCATACATGTATAGTACATCCAATTTTATTAATCATGTTGCCATGCCATAATTCGTTACTCAAGTAGTATCTTATGTCACTAGAACAAATCTGGGAAATTTCCCCTAATACCAGATTTTACATATTTTTGTATGAATCTCAAGAGAATCAACAACGTTTTGTCCATGGTGTAAATGGAGGGGTCGCTGCGGTTGGTGACGGTGTCGAGAATTGCTTGTTCTTGCCATTGCTTGAATGGAAATTTGTTGCTTCAATCAAGTCATCAATTGACTTCAAATTAAGAGAGATGCAATGGTTTAAGTAGTAGTATCATCAAGACATTTCATGTAGGTCACTCTCTCTTACGAAGTAAAGAAAAATATTCAACAAAAAAGGGGAAGTGTCAAGAAAAGTCCCATGTAATTAGATATTATCGTGCAATCAGGCAAAGTAGCATCATAATTTTATTTTTCTACAAAAAGTAAAATGCTATATTGCGTGAACCCATATACTTAAAAGTATGTTTCGAAAGTGTTTATAAATGGTTCGAATTATCAATAGATAAAAATATGTGTTGAATAAGTGAGTAGGTACTTGTGTGCCTCTCGAAATATATAGATAAAAAGTGATTTGAGTATTTATAAATAATTTATAAATAGGAGATAAACATAGACTTAATGTGGTCGATCTAATCAATTAAATTGGAATGTTCAAACGATATATATATCTAGTACTTTTGAATAAAACTCAAAAAGTACAATTGCAAAGGAATAATATATTGAACAATTACCCACATATTAAATTATAGAGAAGAAAAGATTTTAAACAATTTTTTTTTTTAAAAGAACTGTTGGAAAATGTGATATAATTGTGTCAAATGTTTGGTGATAAGGCAGCGGTTTTGGTTTTTGGATGTCGAATCAAGCCAAGGTGATGTATAAAAGTCAATCCTAGTGTGTGTATGTATGTGTGTGTTGTGACTTGTGAGTTAAATAGCCAAGATCAAATCTCAATGTAATAGAATTTGTATCTTTGATAAATAAATAACTTTAATAGAACTATCAATCCCGTCTAAATAGAATTCTACCAATTCTGTCCAAGCATCATTACAAGAAATTTTCAACTGCACATTCTTCTTCGTAAACTTCAACATTATCTGTCGATGATTAGCAAATTTAGACAGGAAATCTATGTGTGCGCGCGCGTATTATTGTGTGCGACTTTAATTCTCTAGAAATGGGAATGGTAATGTGCTCATTTTAAAAAGAAACAAACTGTGGAATATCCACACTCCAGATTGTGCTGGTTCATATGATAAGACAGAATTTAGAGAAATGGTGGTATATACATTTGCAGTCCCACCACCCACTAAATTAACGAGAGATAAGCCACTCTCCAATGCTGAGAAAGTTAAGTGCAACTTACCATATTGGACCATACTTTAATTTGTTTATGCAGAAAATAATTATGAATCTCATCGAAAACATATGTGACTCCAAGGATATCCTCATTTATACAAAGTTTTAAATAAGAATTTTTATTTTTATTTTGTCTTGCTTTCTTAATAGAATTAATTCTATATTTTTCTACAATTTTCGAAATTTAAATACGAGTTAATGAAATTCTACGCTCTTATCGAGTCTTTTAACTTTCCATTTAGAGCTAAACAAGTGCCTCAATAATCTTAAAACTCCAATTAGTTTAGTGTTTCAATGTTTATCTTTTCTTGTGTGGGTCTAAGTTGCAACATAGTTAACTAGTGTAATCCAACGCACAAAGGGACCGGGTCTAGCTCCATGTTAATCTTTACTAATAAAAAATACAAATCAAATCTTAATAAAGCCCCGCTTCCCCACCCCACCCCCACACACCCATATTCATATATTATTACTCGTGATTCTGATATTTTTGGGTTTGAAAAAAATAATAAAAAATAACTTAAGACGTATCATTCAAATCTTAGTTACAATAAAAATAAATGGGCACGTAGCTTTTTGTTAGGCAACATGCCCAATATTTATAGTTGCTTAATTAAAGGACAAGATACTGTTGGTCAAGCAATTAACGTGATAAAATAAGAGATTAAGACGAATTCACGGCATCCGTTAGCAGCTTGAGAGAACTTTTTGTAGATATATGTATGCATATAATATCCAGCGAAGTACTTTAATTACATGTTATTTAGATGGGTAAAAGTTGTAGATACATTGGTTGAGAAGAACATTCACAACCTTTTAAGGCAACCACTAGACAGCAGCTTATTTTTTATGGTATCAGATCATTTTTTAGAAGATTGTTAAACATGTATCTTCATTAATGCGGTTTTACTGCGAAACAGGCAAGGTCCTGGATTCTTAGGGGACGAATTTCAGACATAGATTTGATGCACAGTGTACCCAAAAAATAATAATTTTGATGACATCGAAATTCAGTTAAAGTTTTGTTTCAATATATTGTGAACTTTAAAATAGATAAAAATTCGTAATACTAGTCGTTGAATAGTTTATTCCGTCATAGTAATTCGACTCAAATGGTCAGGTTAGTTATTGTAGTTGTGAAGAAATTCAAAATAATTTCAATTAGTGAATTGCATATTTTGTTACCTAAAATGAATGGCTAGAGGGAGTTTTATTTTAAGAGACAAACGTTCAATAGTTTCCCAAAGTATATAAAGTGTTGTCAATTGCTTTGTCTCAAATGCGTGACACGCTTTTGTAATGCTAGTAGCTCGTCATCCTACTAGAGCAGGAAACCCCATTTTGTTGTGTGGGCCAATTTATTGAGTTCAAAGTATGGATTCGTATCGTACTAGTTTTTGTATACTAATACAATTAACTTGAACTTTCGGTGTAAAATTGTTGAAACTATGCAATTAGCTTTTCAACCACCACATAACAAATGATCTTCTCATAATCATAAATCTAAGTTCCATGAGGACAATAAGCCACCTGCAATCAGTAGAATAAAAATTTTGGAGGTTAGACTTCTGTTGGTCCCAAATGAAATATAAAGAAAAATGATCAATGCAAGTTCTGCAAAATGAAAGGTCACTGGCAAAAAGATTGTTTTAAATTTAAGGTTTGGTTAGAGAAGAAGAAGAGTTCCACAGATATCTCCTTGACCTTAGTTTGTTTTGAGTCTTCATTTGTATATGTGCCTTTCAATTCTTTGGTGGATAGACTCAGAAGCTAGTATTCATAGTGTGATTGAATTAGATGTTTGTTGTTTTGTCTCAGATATCTCGTGCTCAGCCTTTCATAACATAAGTAATATGTCGTAACTTCATAACTCGACAACACTTACGTATGATTTAAGAGAGACACGAGCTTGATTTTTTCATCTTGTTTAGGTTTACTGAATAAAAATTGGAACCTGGAATTGAATGCCCTCAAATGTCCACCCTGGCATTTTCAAGTTAAAAAAATTAACAGCAAGAAAGTGGGTCAGGCCCACGTTAGATTGGAACGCCTAGTGGAGTATCAAATATTAATCAAATTTAGAAAAAACCTTAAGAAGGCTACAAACTAAGAATATTCTCATGCTATCAAGAGTAGTTGGAAAATACAGTTTTTGGGCATTTAATACTCCAAAAAGTTGATCTACCCCATTAACTTTTTCCATCTATATATTCCCAATCTCCATCAACAAAATTCAAAACACTCTACGAAATAAGAAAATGGCCGCTGCCCCTTCTATTTACTCTCATTCATCTGTCATCATTCAAGAATTCTTGAAAAATTTCCATTCAAGAAGATTGTTACTCCATGCTCCTCTATATAGTTCACCTCCAGTATCAACTGCAACAGCAATTCCCCCATCCAGTACAGAACATAGTAATAACACGTTCGACGCAAATGTTGTAATGGTCCTATCAGTCCTCTTGTGTGCCTTAATTTGCTCACTTGGATTGAATTCCATTATAAGGTGTGCACTAAGGTGCTCGAGTTTTGTATCTTCTGATGACACTCCGTCTGCGCGTCTAGCCAATACAGGGATAAAGAAAAAGGCCCTCAAAACATTTCCTATAATAAGTTACATCAGTGATCTTAACTTTCCAGGCTTGGACACTGAGTGTGCAATATGCCTCTCAGATTTTGCCATAGGAGAACGCGTTCGAGTCCTGCCCAAGTGTAACCACGGGTTCCACGTTCGGTGCATCGATAAATGGCTAAATTCACACTCCTCTTGCCCTACTTGCAGACACTGTCTAATTGAAACTTGTCAGAAAATAGTTGGATGCAACCAGACTAATACATTAACACCAGTAATCCCACCACCACAAGAAGTTCTTATAAGGATTGCACCCTTACAACAAGAAGGTTTGGTAAGAAATCATCAAACTTAGGTATATATTTAGCTGATTCTGGATTCTGGATCTTATCAATTATCCTTTTTTTGTGTGTTCTTTAACGAATAGGGTCAGTATAGTTACAGGTGGAAAGTGGCAACATTTTGCACTGATTTTGAATTGGGGCAATATCAGTTTAGGCCCATTAGAAATTAGTGCTCAAACTGTATATATGATTGTATATAAGATTTTCTTTTCTATTTAAATATTCATTAATTACTATACCAAGTTGATGAAATGTGAATTATTGAGCCGCAGCACCAAAGTCACATCAAACACTTGAAGACACCTTCTATATGGTGCTAAACAGAGCGCAATCAATAAAATTTTAATTCTTTATTCAATATCGATGTGATATCTAATGTGCTAAATGCGTCATACACGGTAAAGTTCTACACAAATAATGGTCCAAAAACAAGAATTAAAAGCCTTTTAAGAACTTGAAAGAAATTTTGCACTAAATTTTCTCGTCAGCACCCTGAGACAAGAGCAAGATTACATGGACAAAGCGTCTGAGTCGATATTCACCTTTGCCTGCAAAGTTTGAGATCCCATATTTAAAAGAATC
The DNA here is from genome assembly GCA_903798255.1 of Fraxinus quadrangulata. Lineage (NCBI taxonomy): Eukaryota > Viridiplantae > Streptophyta > Magnoliopsida > Lamiales > Oleaceae > Fraxinus > Fraxinus quadrangulata. The sequence goes on from CAIGRB010150390.1 coordinate 19,010, forward strand.
AAATATAAAAGTCCATTCCATTAATGATTTAGCCAGTATTCTGGAGTAAATAAAGTTGTGTATCTGCAGACATCAGAAGATATTTGTCTGATTTCACCATTTGTGTTCTTTATAATTTTATCATCTTCCTGGGAAAAGATGGCATTCCCATTTCTTTAATTTTCTGCCCCACTTAAGTGCTACCGCTATATATATATATAATTTATTCTTGAATGTGTTGACTTCAATACTCAAAAAGAAATAGATATAAACCTCCACCCTACCCCACCCCCCACAGAAAAAAAGAAAGCAGGGAGGAAAGTGATAATTCAAGAAAATAGTTGAAATGCATTCACTTTATATTCCAGTTCCATTCAGAAACTTATACTGGATAGAAAATGAAGGAGATGCTCAATCAATTGACCTTGTTGAATGGAAGCTGAGAGGGAGGGCACCTTTCCATTATCACTTAATCATACAAATACAAAGATAAGCATAAAGGAAAAGGTGGATTTTGTTTTAATAGAAACTCTGACATGAAGCTCATATTTATACCATTTAGCTTACCCCCTATTTGACCACCATTATTTAAACATTCTTTAATTCTCATACTCATTTTCAACCACACATTTACACAATAAAATAATTTGCACGTACATACAAAACATTTTCCAACTTTTTAACCACACATTCTCTAAAAAATAACTATTCAAAACTCTATTTTCTAAAAAATAATGGCTACCAAATAGGGGCTTAAATTCACATAGTAAAAAAACCCAGAAAATCTGCACATGTTTATGAAGAGTTTATAATCGGTTTTAATTATAAATAGAAAAAAATAAGTGATGATAGATAGTAGTTATGGGTTGCATAAAATGCGTGAATAAAAGGTGATTTGATTAAAAGTGTTTGTAAATTAAACCCTTTCCAAACAAACTATAAATCACTAACTCCTAAAAAAAAAAAAAAGCTTATGTGGCAATCCATTCATAACAAATGGCCATATCATATATTCCAACCAAATAATGTTATTTAGCACTAAAGGTGCCAAACACCCGTCTAATTAGTATACAAGTGTTATTAATTGATAGATCACCTTAAAAACAAATGTCATATTTAAGATGATCTATAGCTTGCAAGTTACCTAGACCGTTGATATAGTAAGTGGTACTACATAGCATTATTCATTCCATCCATGTCCAAAATTGCTTGAGTTATATATCCCATATTCTCGATTGACTAGCGAACATAAATCTAAACTCCTGAGCAAACCATTAATGAAAACACCTATATTGGCCCAAAAATTGTCCCAATCAGTATGCAAAAGCAAAAAATAAAGCAGGAATACCAAAAAAAAAATACCTCAATTAACTTTTCATATTATACTGGATTTAATATCAATTACAGTAAAAAGAAACAATAAGCATTCAGCTTTCATTTGGAACCTGAATTTTGAAAAGAAAATAAATGATTAGATATTTATTGTAATCCAAATTATTCGATACATCTTCAGATGTTTGCAGAAGTTACAGCGAATTTATCTTCTTGAAATGCAATCTCAAAACCAAACAGCAAATGGTAGAAACTGGCTTGTAAATAAAACTTGGGATCGAAAGAAGCTCGCTTTTCCATAAATTACCAATTCACAATGGTAATGACTGGGAAAGTGCAATACCTGTCCGAGAATCAAATTCGGCCTCCTCCAATTCTTGCTTTCTCAGCAATCTACTGGAGGGTTGGAATTTTGTACCTGAGGGATACTTAATCGCTTCTAGCTCCATTGATCTCACTAGAAAATGGTTGCCAACTGCATCAATTGTCCTGTCGATAAAATTTGACCTTGGCATATAATCCTTCATGCGGCATATGAATTCCAAGTGGCCCCTTGCCTAGACAAAACGAAAAGGTAAGGTCAAAAACTTCCTAAAAAAGAGGGAGCTATACACAGATAAAATTATTTAAGCATCTATAGCAGTCAAGACTCAAGATTGCTTATGAATATAGGCCATAACCAGTTGGGCAGCATTAAAATCAGTATCCGGCATTGTATGTCTATGAAAATATATCTATTAGGGTCCGTTTGATTGCAAGAGTGGAATTTGGGTGAAAAGAAAATGAATTCTAGGGAATTGAATTGATTAGAATTGTTTTCCAGAGAATTGTTAATTAATTGTGTTTGATTAGTATAATTTCCCACGTGGAAAATATTAAAATTTTGGATCTTTTGGTGTTTGTTTGTCTTTGTTTTACATGGAAATTGTCCATTAAAGGAATATAATTTGTTACAATTGGGGATATAATTTGTTTCTGGAAAACCATTTTCCCACCAAAGTTGTGGAAAAACCAATTTAAGGAAAACAAGGAAAAATGGGTCACGTGGGGATAGAATGGAAAACCAATTCCAAGGAAATTTCTTCCTATCAAACAATGTAAAAGATGGAAAATGGAAAATGATTTCCAAGTTCCATGGAAAATCAGGGATATCAAACAGGGCTTTACTGTGTTTATTATGAAATCAAGAATAGATTCAACCAACAAACATTCAACATGTTATAACATATCAGTCATGAGATGTGATGTCCTAAAATTTGATATGGGCAGAGATTAGGGATCATCCGAAGGGCTTTCAATTTTAAGTCAATTTTTCATTCCAAGAGTGATACTCATCCGCAGCAGCACATACAGAATGCAAACAATCAGCTTAGTAATTATCCAATATGAGATGCTATTCTATGGATTCTAGCCAATCTAATGAACCCCTATCAGGTAAAGTGTATGTTACAGTACTCCAGCAGCATGTACATACTGAGTGTAAATTTCAAGTTTAGCCAGTGTAATGTAAACATAACAAGGGTTCTATTTACAGTTCAGATTCTCATTCTATGGTTTTTGCATCAGGAAATTAATGGTTTCTCCATAATGATACACTTGAGAAAAACTTCTATTCCAATATTTCCTAATGGAGGTTATAAAAATAGTGCATATATTCACAAGTAAAATTATTTCTCACAAAAGAAGTCAAATTTCTCAGTGCACTAAATTGAGAAGATCCCTTCCTTCGTGTCTCTAACAGATGCCGCTTACATATACAAGAAAAATGCTATTCTCTAGTCTCATGACCCTGGTAGACACTGGGTATTGTTTAAATTAAATTAGACCCTTCAGGAAACATAGTGCGAGAAGAAAAATGTAACAATGTAAGACAATATATCCAAGGAAATCAAGAGCTAATTCATCATAAAAGTTGGTTAATATTTTGGTTAAACTACTGAAATTGAAAACTTATGATAACAGAAAAGCAATCAAGGGCAAATGACAAATATTCTAAGGAAATAACAAACTCACCTGTCGATACTCAGGAGTGCGTTTCGGAAGTTTGAGATAACCCATGTTACTGATCTCATAATCCCATAAAAAAGATGTATGGTGGAGCCACCTATTTTTAATAATGGATTGAGCATTCCCACCAAACTTGTGGTTGCCAAGCACATAATCTGAAAAGGATGGTAGGAAATAAACTGAAGCACAAAAAAGCTATAAAATAAAATAGAGGGGAATTAATATAAAAGCAAATATGATATTAGGCCATAGAGAAGCACGTTATGTGATATAAAGGATTCAGAAAACATTCTCGAAGTAATAAGGACTAGCCGCTGACTAATAACTTATTGCATAAAAAATGAATCTGTCCAATCTACTCATCAGTTTAACAGATATACAAGGTGAGAAAAATCATTATCAACGGAAATTGATGAACATATATTACCAGTTAATTTGGTAGAGAGTCAGAATGGAATTTAAATATGAAAAGGCCTTTCCTCGTTTTCATTCTACGAATGATGAAGAATAAATATTAAAGAAGAAGAAGAAAGTGCCTTAAGCCCTTGTTTGGGCTCTATTTAATGAAATTTTGGGAAAAATGTATTTTGGAATAGTAATTTTTTGGAGTATGTGTGGTTAAAAAGTAAAGAAAAATTTTGGGTTTACGTTTAATATTATTTTATTGAAGAATGTGGTTGAAAATGAAGAAAGAGATAGATGCATTAAATTAAAATGGAGCCCAGGCAAGGGCTAAAGATGCAATGTATACTAGATAGCAATGCTGAGAATAAAAAAAACAAATGAAAGAAAAATGTAAAAGTTGAAAGGAAAGAAGAATCTAAAGAAATAACATAAATCAGTAAACATGTGATTTGATGATAAAAAAAATCAATCACTCCCACAAAAGAACAACGAAGAAATATATTTAGAAGACAAAGGTAGAACTTTCCATTTGAAAAGAAAAAAAGATGTGCTTCTAATCTTGCACTAATTTCATCATTTAATGCAGTACCTTTTTAAAGCACCATTCAAAACTAATTTATTAGAAAAACCATTAGAGGCTACATGTTGCTACACACACCATTCTCACGAAGGCTAAAATCCCCAATTCCTTGAAATACTTTTTGATACACTAGGCTGCTCCATGACATGATGGGTCGAGGATATGATTGTAAACCTGGAACTGCATCCTTATTGCATATAAATGTGGCAAACATTGTCCCCTGATCAACAATAACAGTACCTCCTCCAGTAAACCTTCGGATAACAGGAATTTCATCTTGTAAAACAGAGTCAATTTCAAGAAGTTCCACAGGTTTCCTATTAAAAAACATGTAATGCATCAATTTCATCTCGTTAGTATACATTGACAGATCCATAACTTGCAAATGATCAATGTCATGATGGTATAATCATGACAAGATTTGTCAAAACCAGACCCCCCGGGCTCTGCTAAGCCTAAAAGCCTGAATTGATTATCTTCGAAACAAGAGATGTAAGTGCACAATCAAACTGACAAAACCTCAAACAAGTAACAATATATTAGTAAGTCATAAAGATATATCAAGCTCAATAATTATAATCCTTATCAGTGTCAATAAACATCTCAAACGCATCATACTGACATAATTGAATGAACCAATACATGACAGCAGACTACATGGACTGTATGATATACAAATCCACATTCAGCAGACCATGTCTCGGCTACTGAAGGCTGAGCTTGGTTTTGTCAGGAAGCAACGGCCGTGAAAGAGGATAATGAATAAATCAATTCCTAATATGATGTAAATAGGCAATATTGGAACACGTTGCATTTGACACAGTATTTAGTTAATTACACAAGTTTCTACCTGTCAGATATTTACTCCTATTCATAGGATGAAATTATTAGTAATAGCATTCATAATTAAGGAACTTTGAAGCATTAAAACCTTTCTATTAACCACCGGCTAACTGAATTATCTATCTCAATTTTTGCGAGTTTTCTATCTTCAAGCGACAATTGGATCAAGTACTATTGCACAAATGGAAAAAGAAGCAAGAGTATAGCAACAAAAAGGAATTTCAATTTCAAGCATAACTTACAGACCCTGATATACCCATGACAATAGTTGGGTCATATGTTCCATCATTGATGATGCACCAGTTATCTGATGACTTTCGAAGCAGTCTCTCCTCAAGATGTAATTGTTGTAAAATGGGTACTCCTTTAAGTCTTACAAGATTCATCAGTGGTAGCCCTATGTTTCTAGCTCCAGGTGCGGTCATTGGAAGAAACTAACCAGATTCCTCTACTCCCTGACCTGAACACATGCAAAATGCATCAAACTATCATCATCTTTAATAGTTCTTCCATTAACTGAAATATCAACACAACTTATAAATGCCACTTCCATATAATAATAAGTGACTTGCCTTCAATTAAGTTTAGAAATCAGGTTGTAAAGAAACTAATCCAATTATAGTAATCAAAGTACAAGTTACCCCTATTAGATATAAAACTAATCACCTAAAGAAAAAATAATTCAGTTACAGTACTAAAATTACATGTTACCCCTAATAGATACAAAACTAATCAAATCGGTAATTTATTTGTAAATCCATACTGCCTCTCCATCCTTAATATCTGAAAAGTCAAAATCTTGGATTCGGTCTTAGTTCTATCTCTTATTCCATAAACCCATTAACTCCATAAAACATAGTAGAGAATTCTGAAGCTGAAAATGCTGCCAAATGGGAATATTGCTGACTGAGTAACCATCATTTTAACTTGCAAATCATAAGGAGTATTTATTTTTTAGCACAAAGAGAAATAATTATTTTGGTGCTACCTAAACACAATACTCATACTACACACCACATTTGCAATTATTAGCTATTATTCAAAGGGCATCAATAATATGGCAATATTATGAAGAAAAACCACAAGATGATGGAAATTAGATATATAACTAATTCGTTTAATTATACATCGAGAAAATCATGTTCATCACGAGTTCCAAACTTGTGATCACATGTTTTAATATTGCAGAAAAATGTGGTGCCTAAAACTTTTATTGACAAAACACCAAATCCATAAATAAATATATGCAGATGCAAGGAGGAAAAATCATTACTTGCATCTAAATCAGAACGAATCGTGCATCTTGAGATAAATTGGTAAATTTAAATACAACTGCAGCCCAAAATTCGGCCATCCCCAAATAAGCTCAGACTAATCACACCAGATTCCCCATCCCCAAATAGCCAAAAAAACAATTTGAGAAACGTAGAAATACTTTAAAAAGAAAATCAGCAAAAGTGAGAGAAGAGACTAACTGAATGTGTGTTAGACATATCCAATCCACAGAAAGTTTCCGGTGGTGTAGCAATTACCGTCCAGTAACCGGACGGAGCGTGGAGATCGCAGGCAGCCGGCAGGGGCGACACAATACGCAATCAGGTTGAGGTTTAGCAGTCTAGTTTCAATTCAATAATCCCTCATAAACAACCTCTCTAACTGTACAAGTTACGGTTCTCCAATGATAGTCCAAACCTTCCAGTAACAAAGATTGTCACTCAGAGAATCCCCAAATACTAATTTGCATTTGAGTGTAGAAGAAGAAGAATGAATGAATTTAATCGACGGTAACTGAAATTTGCTATAGATTCCTACTAGGTCGTCCAAAATTAAAAAATTACTAGTTGCTATGTATTAACATCTGCTCACCAAAATTAAAAAGTTTTGATTGCGCAGAACAAAGTTATCCAATCATTCATATTATTTTCATCCTTCCACGTGGACAAAAATAAACGTGACAATGAAAATCCTTCGTGGCACCTGTGGAAGAAAAAAAAGGACAATAATCGTGAACTTTAGTAACTTAAATTGCAGAAGAATTGCTTTATTTGTCGAACTTTGCAAAAAAAAATTAGAATATAGTCATTGAACTTTACAAAATATAATCACTCCTATCATTGAGAACTTCAAAAAATTTCACATTGGTCACTCAACTTTACAATATATAATCACATCAATCACTCAGTGGTGGGCATGATTACATTTTGTAAAGTCCAATGATTAACGAGAAGACTTTTGAAATTTAATGACCATTTGAATATCTTACGCAAAATTTAGTGATCAATCAGGTAATGAACTAATATTTATGTGTTTTTGAGTCTTTTTTCGCTCATACTCTACAATTTTATTCTCTCTAATATTGCCAAACTTAAAAAAAAAAAAAATAGGCTTTTATCTCGAGAGAACCGATAAAGTTGTCTACTAAAATCTCTATGATCAAAGAAACCAAAAAAAAAAAAAACACTAAAAAAACATTAAGATTGATAAAATTACCCGAGTAATCACTGAACTTTGCATAAGATTTCTATGATGTCACTGAACTTCAAAAGTTTCCCCATTAATCACTAAACTTTACAAAATGTAACTCCATTCGTCACTAAGAATTTCAAATGTTTTCTCATTAGTCACTAAATTTTACAAAAAGTTATCACATCAATTATTGAGTAATGTATGAGATTACATTTTATAAGTTTTAGTGACACGAGGAGAGTTTTGAAATTCAATTACCAGCTTAAAATCTTACGTGAAATTCAATGATCGATCAAGTAATTATCCCTAAAAATTGCACATGCGATTCCAGTGGACACCATGCGATTGCATGGGCATTTTTCATCGTGCGCTATGTATTTTTTTGTCCATGCTGTTATTTTTTAATTCTGTCAGTTCTATGTAAATTTTTTTTATCTTTCACGTTGATTTTTGTCCACATGGACGGATGAAAATATATGAGCGATGGAGAGTAACTTTATTCAAATTTGGGTGAGCGACAATTAACCTTTTTAATTAGGTGACCAAATATTAATCTAAAACAAAGTTTAAAGACTAACGAGTAACTTTTTAAGTTTCGATGAACAAATAGAAACTTATAGTAAAGTCTAGTAATCATTGATTAAATTAACTCCGGAGAAAAATGTGAGAATTCGAACTAGGCACTTTTCAACCTTTATTAGAAGGCTTTCATATCCAAATGTTCACTTTGTCATGTGTCAACGAAAGTGCAACTTCAATTTTATTTTGTTAACAAGTTTTAAGCAAATGCTGACTCTTGGGCTTGTCAATGAGTTTGGCCAATCCACCTTCATATTGGGTTGAATGTGAGTCTTAGGTTACAGTTAATAGGCTCTCTTGGGCTTGTCAATGAGTTTGGCCGATCCACCTTCATATTGGGTTGAATGTGAGTCATAGGTGACAGTTAATTGGCTACTTTGATCAATCATGCTACTTGTACGCTTCATTTGACATCAAATTTGACATTGTGACACGTGTCATGGCATGAGTGGACAGTTTTAAAATAAAATACACTTTCCCGCTAATTTACATTTGAAAATACATGGAGTGTCAAACTCCATATCAACCAATTAATGTACAAGAAGCTTTATTCCTACTTTGATAGCTACTACGACGGTTTATAACTTCAAATTGTCAATAACGTGATTTAAAATGCAATAGTAAAATGACATCGATCAAACTAGATAACATCATGTGTTTCCAAAAGAATATCTTTTGATAAACTGAAAAAGTCGAATACAACTTCTTTTAATCGACGCATCGACAAGTTTAAACTTTTCACATAGGTCATCTCAAACTTCATATTGCAAAGTTTCGATTAGCATATAAAATAGCAAGATTTGAACTAATTAAATCATTGGTTTTAATTTCTGAATAATAATACTTTCATTAGTAAGCCCAATTAAGTGATATTGGAAGCTATTTATTAGTAAGCCCAATTACTTCGCACGAGAGACAAAGACTATAGAGGGAGGGACGGTTGCAAATCCAATTGGTGTGACAAAAATATGGGAATTTTACTCTTGAATGTGTTGTTACATACTAGTGGTGCATGCTTATTAAACATTCGTACGCTAATTGCTACTCAATTGCTTTGCGACTGATCCTCTGTATCAACGCGGATGTCATTATTCATCGTCAATACGTTAATGTTCTGTTGTTTGAAACTTAAAGTAGCTTTCTGGCCTTTTCATGTATTGCACATTCCAGTTTTTGCTTGTCATTTTATTATCTGAACCATCTCCCCATTGATACTTTTGCCAACTTTTCCAAATTTCCTTCTTTTATTTATTGATGATGTCTGTTTTGCTGCCATGTTGATAGGAATGAGCTTGGTGTTTAGATGGCTGGTGCATCACGTTGTTGGAATGTTTGCATAGAAATATGAATTTTTTGGGTGTTGTTTATCACACATAGGATTGGAATAGAAAGAGATACTTGTTTATAAGTGAGAAATTGATATATTTAATAAGATGGATAAAAGACCACACAAATGGATTTTGGGCTTGAGCCATGTGATTTGGGCGTGATTGGGCTCCTTGATAGGCTATATATATATATATATTTATATTATATAGTCAAAAGATGGGCCTTGGGGTCTTGGTCTTGGATCTTGTGATTTTCAAATTTCAATTTTAGCACTTATATTTCTTTTTAAGGTTTTGTCTGAACGGTTATGTCTGATCAACACAACGTTATTTTACCACAAACCGACACTAAGGATAAGATTGTTCAGTTTCTATATATGTGTAGAAAAATCGTCCGATTCAAGTAGAAGAAAATAATCCCGCATTTTCAATCCTTCTAAAAATTCTGTCTAGAGAAGAAAAACACTACGTATAATCGCCAG
>CAIGRB010150406.1:4561-15352 GCA_903798255.1 Fraxinus quadrangulata
CCGATAATGTGTATGGTTGAGGAACATGACCCACCATATCCAAGTATCATGTGAATTAACTCAAACAAAAAGTAGTCCAACAATTTTGTAGGAAAACAATGTTGCTTGTATTGCACAACTTAAAGGAGGTTATATAAAAAGGTGACAGGATAAATCATATTTCTCCAAAATTCTTTCATACACATTAGTTTCAGAAGAATGACGATATAGGTTCAACAAATTCGCTCAAATGATAATGTGACTGATTTGTTTACAAAAGCACTGATAATATCTATATTCAAGAAATTGGTTCACAAGATTGGAATGTGTCGACTCAAAAATTTTCAGTGATCAACATCAAGAGGAGTTGATGTACTTTTTCCTTCGCTTAGATTTTATCTCATTGGGTTTTCCTAGCAAGGTTGCATTATTTATCTTTAATATTCCAAAATAACTGTACTTTTTTTCATTTAATGAGGCATCATTTACTAGTGAATGACAATTGTATCCTTACAACCTTAGAAATTATTATCATTGTATCCCTAATTTTTCCCTATAAATATAGAGTTTTGATTCTCATTATAATACTCACAAATCTATTGACTTTTATTTTCTCTTTTCTTTTTCTCTATTTTCACAACAAATAGCATAATTATTTTTATGTAAGGAAATTACACCCACAACTATTTTTTAATTTTCCATTAACCAAGTGATATAATTATTCTTTCAAAAATCAGATACCACCTACCCCACCCTACCCTAACCTTTACACCATTTACATCCCCAAATTCTCAGAGGAATATGCTATGTGTACATAAAAGTACACATAATATTTGACATAATTGCCAAATGACGGCCCATATTTGGGGGCGCCTGTGGGCTCAGGCCCCTCAATAGGGGCCACTATTTGACAATTATGTGAACTCTTATGTGTACTTTTATGTACACGTGACATTACCCTTTCTCAGAAGTCTCATACCATCCCCTGAAAGTTGGTCACCGCCCCCACTATCGTCCTCCTCTTTTTTCACAATGCCATTCACCAGCCACAAATTTTTCTCAAACCCTCACCCTAATCATAGCTGCTATTAGATCGTAAAGAGGGCAAAAGGGAATTAACTTTGATGACGATGGAACGAAGAGACTATGGAACAAAGAGGCAGCCTCAGACGATGCCTCTCAATCTTGCTACGGTAGCAGTGATTCAACAACGCGTCTTCGCCTCTGCAAATGACCAAGCCAATTTTGTACGCTGGAACTTAATGTCTTTGCCTCCATAGACTACTACAAATCTGGAGGTTGCTAGTGGCTGGAAGGGAAGTGATGGTGGTTCTATATTGAAAGTGATGGTGGTTATGTATTTGAAGTGCATGTGGTGGTTTGTGATGGTTGGTTGGAAGTGGAGGTTGAGGTGATAGTTGTGGATTTGAGGTACAAGTAGTGGATTGAGGATTTATGGTGGTAGCGGCGATTTGAGTTGTGCGGTGGAAAGTGGGGTGGGGTGAAGAATGATTATGATAAGTTGATTGAGTAATTTGTGATTAATAAATAGTTTTTGACCTATAAAATTATGTGATTTACTACTAAATATGTAATTATAACTTAAAAACTGTGTCTTTGTGACTGAGATCTTGTGTTATTTATGATTAGTATGTGACTGTGATCATAAATTGTGTATTTATTGTGATCGTGACTTGTTTGATTAAATATGTCACAAATTGTGATCACTTGATTTTTGAAAAATTTCATCAAGTTCCTTAAATTTGAAAATTTATCTTGAAAAATGGTAGTAATCTATATTTTCTCTTTTCATATTTGAGATTATTCATTTGATTTTCTCGTATAGTTGATGGTATTGTCATAGTAAACAACATATTTTCTTTTTCTTTTTTTTTATCATGTTGTTGCATTGTAATAATAAGGGTAGAACTTTGGTTTATAATATTTGTAATGATACTAATATTTATGTTTTAACGAGAGATTTTAGATTAATATTTATGATTTAATTTGTTCGATATATGTTTATTTTTATTATGCTAAATTGCTGTTTTTTATCAAACCAAACTAAACAAAAGTGGTTCGACTTGGTTTCGAAAGGAAAATGATTTGGTTTTGTTTGATTTGGAAATTTGTCACAAATTTTCCAAAATAAATCGTGTTATCGCTACGGTAAGAATGAAAATTTTAAGGGAAATTCAAGTGCAATCGTGGTTGGACGTGGGAGCTTTCCAAATATTGCAGCATCTTATTTCCAGTTTCGATATGTTTAATAAAGTTGGTGAAATTTGTGATTAAAAAATTAATTATTAACTTTGATTTATCGACCCAACAATGTTCGGTACTGGATTATTCTCTCAATTGAAGCTGATAAGCCAGTCACGTGCTGTCATTATTAAATTGTTAATGTTATGGTGGGTGTAACTTTGACTTTAGGTTTTTGGGCTTCATTGGTGGGTTTATTGCTGAAGTTAGGATTTTGCCGAATTGTCGGATGAATTTTATCAGAAACAGCGACGTAATTCTATGCGAAAGTAGATGATTTAATAGAAAAGATTTTAAATAGTTCAACGATAGAATATTATGTGGTATTATAACAAGAACTATATTAATGATTATGACGCTGTAGCATCATTGATGAAATTAATGAGTTGACAGACACAATTGGGATCGATATTGGGTAGCTACAGAAACAGAATCTTGTGTCAAAGGGCTTTTGGAAGTTTATGAAGGGTTCGATTTTGAGTAGTTTTTATTAACGGTTTTAGAATAGTTCAATCCATGCTCAAGAGTATATCATCTAACGGTTGCAGAAGATTTTTAATAGAAAAAAATTATATATATGTCTCCGTATTGAAAATTTCAATTTATTTTATTGTATGGAAATTTTACCAAAAAGTAATATTTGACCTATAAGTATTTTTACTTTTAACTTAAAAATGTAAAATATTTACTTATAATAGAAATTTTAAGTTATAAGTAATTTTTTTTATTCATAAGTAAATTTTAAAGTTATAAGTTAGTTTTATCATTTAAGTAATTTTTTACTTATAAGTCATTTTTGTATTTTATAAGTGAAATTTATCTTATGACTAAATTCTTAGTTATAAAATAATTTTTTTTAGTTAATCTATATTTATTTACAAGTTAATTTTGAGCAAAATATGTGGATTGAAAATAATTATTTTACAGATGGTAAAATTGAAAGAGAATATAAGAAACGATCAAAATTCACAAATTTGATGAATGAGAAATACAGCCAAAATTACACTACAAAATCATCCAAAACCATTGCTAAAAAATTAACAAGCACTGATTTTCTGAACCATCAAATCAGTGGGTCAAAAACAAAAGACATTCTCAAGCAAGCGCTAAGGGTTCGTATGGAACTATATGGCAGTTATGTAATAGGTAGGTTTGAGAAATCCAAATGCTTGGAACGATGGGTTTTGTTGCTTTTATTAGCGTTTAGATTGTCGTTTCGAGATGTCGAATGAGAACACAATATATTATTTGAGGACGAAAAATTGATGTAAAGATTAAATATACTTTATTTTAAAGTATTTATTGTTTAACATACTTTTAATTAGGGGTTATTTTCGTCATAGGTTTCTTTATGGTTTCATCGTAACTTAGATTGATTTTTGATTAGAAATTAAAAGTTATAGTTTCTCAAATCTTTAAGTCCAAATTGCTATTCTTGCACGAATCAATGATATCAAGAATCAATTCTCAATAATCGTGCACGAATCAACTAGTCTTAATTGTGAAGTATTCAACCTTCTTACCAAAAATCAATGAACATTGATCGTATTCTGTATTGTAGTCTATTTCTCGCTTCTGGTCGCATCAATATCACATATTATTAAATTTAAATTCAAACGAACAATTCGATTCGACTAGCGCACAAATATCAATTTCACTGTATTCAAACGAATCGACCGCACAAAAACTTAAACAAGCAGATATTTTGATCGAAATGCCGCGCTACATTATTACTTAGAAACGGATGAAATAGTACCCTCATCGATATTTGGAAATTATGTTCCACATAAAAGCCATTATTATGTACTCACTCACAATGAAAGAGACTTCAATTATCTTACGTATCCAGATTTTTTCCTGGGGCAAATTTTGTCCATAGAACGAGCAGGCATCTCTTTAGTGAGTAGTGACTAGACAAACTTTATGCACGACAATTGTACGATGTGATAATTTTCCAATATAAATGAATTTCACCTAAAGAAGTCATCAGAACTGAGCTGGGTGGGGGCCGAATAGGGGATATGATTTTTCAAGAACTTCACTGATTTTTGTGTACTTGACCTCATAATGCCCATAATTCAGTCCATTTTCATCCACATTGTTCGCCATAGAAAAAGAAAAAGAAAAAGATACCATTCTCTATCCAGTGCAATAATTGAACATGTAATTGAACATTTAAGGAGTGTGAAAAATGTATACATTTATCAAGACAAGATAAAAATGTGCAGAAAAAATGAATAAATTAACTAAATCATATTAGGGTTGGCAATACATATATGAAAAAGGACTAATCTCATGATTTTGTTTTACATTTTCAATGAGCTTATTATTTCAGTTGTCACAGATTTTTTTTTCAATTTTTTTTAATTTTCATTGAACTTTAAAAGTTTTTAAATTGTCACCGAATTTATCAAAAGATTATCGAGTAATTGAACTTACCAAATATTATCTAGTATTCCATTCCGTCTACCATATCATCAAGTCCATTAACTTTTAGAGCAACGTGTAACGTAACTTTAGTAGCAATTCGAGCAAATTTAAAGTTTAATGGCAACTGAAAAATATTTAAAAAGCTAAAGTGACGAGATAGTTAAGTATTTAATTGTTTTTTTGTCAAACTTTAATTGCGAGATGTACAATAATTTTGATTCAAGAACATCCAGCTAGTGGGAACAAACCACATACTATATTCAAACTCAGCATTATATTTTGTTCCAATAACTTTTGAGGACGTTACGTGCCTCTTTAGATGAATGTGATATTTAATGGAACCAGCTAAGAAAATGTCAATTCTTGAGAAAGTGTACAAATAAGATAGAATATTACTAATTGTGAGAAGGAATTGAAACAGAATTCTGGGAGTACATTAATTTTCTCAGTTACATTTGCGCGAATAAGATTTTTAAAGATCATCAAAATATAAGTTTCCTTTGGATATAGTATTTAGGAGCCAATTTTCAAGCCTAAATGTTTAGACTCTTGCTTGCTAGTTCACTGTACTAACAAGTGAAAAAAAATTGTATATTAAAATAGTGTATTTTAAGCCCATTTTCTTTTTTATATATACAAAACACATTATGTTATAACAAAATATTTTAAAAACGACTATATGAATTATTTTTCGCTAATCATATTTTTCTTTTCGCTAAACTGACATTCTTATAATATTAAAGATTTAAAATTATAAATTTTTATATATACTAATTGGTAGATTTTAAAATTGTTGGCAATCTTTTGACAAAACTATTGTTGTAAAGGAGTTTTACCCAAGGGTTCGAGTATGGAACGAGAAGGAAAAATTCGTCACAATTTCGCTAGCCTATCACCCAATTGATGCTCAAGCGGTAAAAACAAAAGCTGCGCCGCCTGCCTGTCGCTTTGACTTCGCTCAAGCGAGACACTGTCGCTCGCCTAATAGCTCAGCGACAATGCATTCCGAGGAAATCTAATTCGCATTTTTTAAGGTTTTTATCCGACCCATACTACCCAAAACATCTTCACTATATATATGGACACCACCATTCGAAAAATACGAGTTGAACATTGAGAGAAACAAGAGTTTACATCCTCCATATAATTACTAGCATTCAACCTTCATTTTGATTTGATCATTGCTTTGAAAAACATCATCATCGCATAAACCAAACATCAAAACACATATTTCCACAACATTTGTCAGTGTTCTGAAAATCAAGGAATGTGGCCAGAATCTCTGGTTGTTGGAGAACAAGGAGTTATCATTATTCCACAGGAGATAGACAATTTCAAAAGATCGAGAGCGGATGTAAGTAAAACACATTCTAGGGGATCTTGGAGATTGTAGGATCAACGAGTCTAGTGGATTTTCTAGATTGGATTATACTGTAAGTTCACATTGTCTATAATGGAAACTACTAGTTTGGTCCCGAACTTTTTACCTAATTAAAGGTTTTCTTCGTCATCATATTTTGTGTTATTTACTGCTTTTATTAATTATTACGGTATTCAAATCATAGGAAAATTGAATTGATTGACTAATCATCTATAAACAATTAAAAGTGAGTTGTTGATTATTAATTGTTAATTTTAATTCCGCATTAGGATTAAACTGGTAACTAACAAGTGATATCAGAGCCTCATTTCGATTCTTGACACATATTTAATCTAGATGAGTCAATCTCTTTCCGTGCCTCCGTTTTTCTATGAAAGCAATTATGCATATAGGAAGGTTAGGATGAAAGCATTCCTTAAATCTCTAGATGAGCGGATTTAGGTTAGAGTGCAAAATGGTTGGACCGCCCCTTCCTCTACAATTTCAGGTGTAGTTACCCCCACTGACATTTTTCTTTGGACCAAGGATGAACTAACTGAGTGCTATTGGAATAGTAAATGACTTCATGCCCTGTTTATGGCTGTGTTTGCTGAAGAGTTTAGGAGAGTGTCGATATTTGAAATTGCGAATGAATTTTGGGATATTCTAGACACCACATACGAGGGAACAAAAATCGTTAAAAACTCCAAGTTGCAGATGTTAACCTCTAGGTTTGAAGAAATTAGAATGAAGGACGATAAATCGTTCGATGAATTCTACGCGAAACTGAATGACATAATGAACTCTAGTTCGAAAAGTCCATAGATCCTTACCTGAGAGATTTATACCCAAGATTACTGCGATTGAAGAGAGTAAGGACTTAGATGTTAAGATAGAGGAACTTGTAGAATCCTTTTAAATTTATGAACTCACCATATCTCAATATAAGAAGAACAAATCTATAGCATTGAACACTGTTAGGGAGGAAAAGTATAATTCATCTGTTTTGGAATCACTTAATGATAAGGAATAGCATACTTTATTAAGAATTTTCAAAAAATATTTAGAAATAAGAAGAAGATTAAAGAGAGACATAGAGGCGATTCATGTGAGTCTAGAAAGAGATCTAAATCCGTGAGATGTCATAAGTGTTATGGTTTTGGCCACTATAAAAGTGAGTGCCTTAATGATAAGAGAAATCAGGGTAAAACTATGAATGCAACTCTCACTGATAATGAATCTAGCTCGGATAATCAAAGTAAAATGTCTACACATGAGGAAAGTAGAAAGCTTATGGCCTTCACTGATAAGATTAAAAGTGAATCTGATAAGGATAGTAAGAATGTTGAGGAAGTAGATAATGGTAAGCAAACTGAGGAATTCTGAAGATGAGGATAAGATTTGTAAGGCTTATCAAAACTTATTTGAAGAGAGTCTTAAGATAAAGAAGGTCAATAAATTCGTATTGAATAAGGTTAATGAACTTAAAATAGAGAGAGAGAGAGAGAGAGAGAGAGAAACTCATAGCTGACCTTTAGGATTCTAATTTCTCATTCACTAGTGGATCTCAAAAATTGGTTAGTCTTTTGAGGTTGAACAAGCCCACTAGGAATAAAGGAGGTCTAGGATATAATCAGACCAATCATAATAAGGCTAGTACTTCCAAAACTATTTTTATTCCTGCTACCAACCAGTCTACGTGTGTTCCTAGTTCTGAACTTAAGAACAAGGGTAACATAGGACAGAAGCCTACTAGACAGCGTATGACTTATCAACCTAGGAATAGATATCGGCGATCACATAACTTTGGATCTATGTTTATCCATACATGCTTCAATTGTGGTGATTTAAGATATATTAGGCCTAGGTGTCATAAATTCCTGAATAGAAATAGAAATCAGAATTTCACTAGAGTTAGAAATCGAGATTTTGATAATCAAATTGATTTCTTTACTATTCAAGTGAGATATTTGATCAAGTTAATGACACAGTTGACTTGAAATAAGTCTTCCTCTAGACAAGTTTGGGTGAAAATGAGTGATTTGAAAAATTCTAAAATTGATCACGGAGCTCTTAAAGATAAGAGCGTTTGTATATCAAATTGATTAGATACTTTTGATGCATCCTTCTGCTTTTTAATTGATTCATACATTATTGCATGTATCTTATTATTATTTTTATTTTACTTTTTAAGTAGTTTGTTTGTTTGTTTATATATATAAGAAAATTGAAAAATAAAAAAATGAGTGAAAATTCTTTATTATAGCATGATGTATGATTTACTTGAACATGTATGTTATGACCAAGTATGAATTTAATTGGTATACTGTAACATATTTTTCATTACTTTGTTTAGGTTTATGTAGAGTATTTAGTATAGATTTTTTAATGTACCATTAGCACTGCACATATTATGATCTTATTAGTAAGTCTTGACCGCATGTGTGAGATTTGGGATTACTGTCATTTGTTGGTAAGGTGAACTTGAATATGGATTGGCCATAATTTAGTAGACCTAAACTCGAGTATATCCTCCTAAATAAAATAAAAATATTTTCATCTTATATCATTTTTCGAAGTCTATTTGACTCGAATAATTAAGTCCGACGGATTTCTCATAACCTGATATCCTATGGTCAACTGATTTGGAGTCATCGGTCCAAAACTTGTTATAGGGATCATCTTAGTCGTTTAATGTAGAAGAGTCTGTACAAAAGATGTGAAAAATTGAAAAAAAAATTACGAGCTTAAAAAGAAAAATATAAATTCTATGAAAATGTATACATACTTAAAGTCAGAGAGAGAAAAGAATAATGTTTCGTGAAAAATGAGTTTCATTTAAAGGTTTTTATATGCATTATTGGTTTGACTTTCATTAGTAGATGAATAAATTAATTTAACAATGATATTTAGCATGTCATTTCTCACAAAATATAAGGTTTGGAATGTTGATCACAAGGAATTGGTGGCTCTTAACACACGCGAGTTATTAATATAATGTACTCCATTTAGACTTGAACTGAGTATGTGAGAAAGTTTACTGATCATTGACTATGCTTGTGCATGCTATCAACTGCATCTTTGAGTTATTATCTATTGTTGTACCTTCAAAAAGGGGGAGAGATAAATGAGACGTGTTTAACTTATAATTTTGAATTTTGGAGAGTTTGTAGTAAGATGGGAGATGATTTTTTTGAATACTTAGCTGGATTAAATTTTGATGTTCATTGATATCAATGTTTGATTTTGGTGTGTTAGCTTGCAATGATATTACATCTTAATTTAGCTAGTATGTTGTTCAATTTATGAATAACTGTCTCAAACACTTTTATTCATGTTACTATTTTATGTACTTTTACACTTGGCATTTGAGTTATTTTTCAGGAAAGAAGTTGGTCAAAGGAAAAGCAAGATTCAGCCTAGTCAGTTGGTTTTGGGTAGATTAACTTGAATCTATTTGATTTGTAATACATATTTTGTCACATAATGCTAAATGGGGAGTTTGTTAGGTTTTAAAAGTTGTTGGCAATTTTTTAACAAAATTATTGTTGTAAAAGAGTTTTTAAAAGTCAAAATATTATGTGGTTAGTTAGAAGTCTTAGGGTTCAAGTATGGAACGAGAAGGAAAAAGTCGTCACAATTTCGCTAGCCTATCGCCCAAGTTGATGCTTGAGCGGTAAAAACAGAAACTGTGTCGCCTGCTGTTGCCTGGACTTCGCTCGAGTGAGACACCATCGCTCATCTGTCACTAAACGTCGCAATGTACTCCAAGAAAATCTAATTCACGTTTTTCAAGATTTTTATCCAGCCTATACTACCCAAAACCTCTTCATTTCTAGAGTGCAATCTTCATTTTGATTTGATCATCGCTTTAAAAAACAACATCCTCGCATAAACCAAACATCACAACACATACTTCCACAACATCGTCAATATTCTGAAGATCAAGAAAGGTGACCAGAATTTCTAGTTGTTGGAGAACAAGGAGTTCTCATTAATCCATAGGAGATAGACAATTCCAGAAGATCGGGAGCAGGTGTAAGTGAAACACGTTCCAGCGGATCTTGGGAAATGGCAGAAATTAGATCAGCGAATCTAGTAGATTTTCTAGGCTGGATCATACTGTAAGTTCACATTGTGTATAGTGAAAACTATTGGCTTGATCCCGGAGTTTTTACCGAGTTAAGGGTTTTCTCCGTCATCATATTTTATGTTATTTGCTGCTTTTATTAATTATTGCGGCATTCAAACCATAGGAAAATTGAATTGATTGACTAACCATCTTGAACAATTAAAGGTGACTAACCATAGTTTCTTGAGTTGTTATCATGATTGTAGGAATGTATATAGTTCCATTTGGTTCTAGTTCCAAAAAAATCGAACCGGACATGAACCAATGATTTTTTTTTTTAATGAGACTAAACGAATTTTTTTTAAAGATATTGAATCAAATCGGGATCAAACCATTTGGTTTTGATTTGGTTTGGTTCTAATTTCATTATAGATTGAGAAATAAAAGAGAAAGAACATTTGAGAAAGAAGAGTCGAAGGTTCAGGCTTCAATTTTAAAAATCCATGCGACAGTAGAGCTGAGCGATAATTTTTGGTTTCCATGTGAGAGTCGGAGTATAAATTGAAATGAAAGAAAATGAGAAATGAATTATGGTCTGAATCTCCAAAATGAATTATGGTCTCCAATCTCCACATGAAGAAATGAGAAATTGAAAGTACATGACCTTTATGTCCCGATTTTCAATTGA
>CAIGRB010150406.1:21743-57658 GCA_903798255.1 Fraxinus quadrangulata
TGGTTTTTAAAGTAATGATATATAAGGCTTCTGCTATTGAATCAACGATTTTTTCTGTTTAGAACATTTCCAACACATCGCTTAAGAGTAAACCAATATCTTGATTGAGATTTGTTATCATTATAGTCAGATTAGAAGTTAGCATCAGTATATCAATGCACTCTCGGTTCATTTTCTTCATATAAAAGCTTTTCAAGATTTTATCGATATAAATTGGAACGAGTTAAGCAATATTCTAGATCTATCTCTATAGATCAAGTTTCTTCTCCCATCTATCACGAAAAAATTATTTGACTACCATAATTTCAACAATTTAAACATAGATATGTCGTTTCCTGTTAATAATGTCTTTTATATATAATATTAGAAATGTGACAATACTCCCACTATCTTCTTGTAAACACACAATTTCTCTTCATTTTTTTATAAAATCAAACATTTTGATTATATCATCAAAGCGAAAATTCCAACTCCTAGAGGCTTGCTTTAATCCATAAATAGATCGATCAAGTTTGTATACCTTGTTGGCTTCTTTGGATTCAAAACCTTCGGATTGTGTCATATACACTTCCTCTTGCAAGGTCCCGTTAAGGAAAGTAGTCTTTACATCCATTTGTCATATCTCATAATCATGATATACAGCTATTGCAAGCAAAATTCGAATGGACTTCAGCATGGCTACATGCTAAAAGGTTTCATCAAAGCCAACTCATTGTCTTTGTTTATAACATTTTGTTATTAGCATTGCTTTGTACGTATGGATATTTCCATCCACATCGACCTTTTTCTTGTAAACCTATTTACAACCTATGGATTTTATCCCATCAGGCTAGTCGATCAAGGACTAAACCTTGTCCACATACATCAGGTTCATCTCGGATTCTATGGCATCTTGCAATCTCTTTGAGTCAACATTTGACTTTGTTTCTACGTAATTAGTAGGCTTATCATCCTCAATTAGCATTGTCTGATTAGTAATCATAGATTCGTTCCTTCTAGGAGGTCGAATGATCCTACAAGATTTACACGGAGCTGACATGTCCTCAAAAGTCTCTACTTCTTGATCAAGAGTATGTCCCTCAGTAGGTATGGGATCAAACTTAGATTCATCTACTTGGTCGACTATATTTATGGATTCTTGAACTGTAAATATAATCTCTTATTATCTAAGAGTGACGAATTTTCTATTGATTATTCACAACTTTCATTTGATTCATGACATACTCGAACGATGTCGTATTAGCGACTCTTGGTAAAGCAACATCTAATATCACCAAAGTATGACTGTCCTCATATAAGGCACTATGATGACCTCAAGTCAAATAATTAATTCCTCTACCAAACATTAGAGATTAACCACTGATACTCAGATAGTTATTCACGTGGAATTTTTTCAGTGGGTCTCCAATGTTTTGTTATATAACAAAACTTCCACGTATTCATTTAAGTGACACCATACTTTAACTTATAAGATCAGATACTTACTTCATAAGTAAGAAATGACACACGTGATAGTCATCATTACTTACGATCACAGATTATTTAAAATTCAGTCATATGTAATTTGTATCTCGCAATCACAACTCCTTGTGATTAACAAATTACTAAAATTTGAATCTACGGGCTCTATTATTTAATTTAATTTAAATTAAATAATAGTTCTGCTGTAAAATTGAATCAATTATATATATTAACAGTATTTATGTACAAAGTTGATTGGACCTAACGTATAATACCTACAGTTTACTCGAAGAAATTTGAGTGTTCAAGCATAGTCTTCTATTCTTCTCTTATTTCAGTTCTTGGTGATGTACTCTTATTCAATTATTGTAAGTGTTTTTGTAATTCAATTATGTTAGGCAAAACTTCAAATTTGATGTCTATGTTTTTAATGGTGTAAATTGTTGTTTTTAAGGACTATGTCCCTGTTGTATGGATGGATAATTTATGCATGTCGATGGGAAACTCGGGTCTCTAGTAGACTTTAAAAAAATCTAACATTCTCCCACTTGATTCACGTGACATGATCACAAAAAACTGTAAATAATTTTATATAATAAATTTCATTATGCGAACACAGATATCATAATATTATATGGCCATGGAGTGTTTTCGAAGCTATGATTTAGCAACCATCGTGATGTGAAGTGTCTATTTAAGAAAAGAAGTTGGCAATTTAATAAAGACGAACATACAATCCGAACAATAAAGTATTGGTTAGGTTTTCACTACTAATGTAAGAAATGATTATCAAATAGTATTATGATATAAGAAGAAGAAGAAGAAAATATGAAAAAGAAGACTTTAAAATGAATAAAAAGATGGTTTATAACTCCATTGAATGATGATCATGGGCCATGAGAACTTAGCATATATTGATTCTCATTTATAATAAAATAAGATTAACACCTCTCTACCATTTTGTGGCTAGTGTTTATCCAATAAATAGATAACAATTATCAAATAACAAGCTAATAATTCTACATTTCTATAGGACTCTCTCAATTGATATATTCTATCAATGCATCTGGATTTGAATTTAATTTAATATGTTATTATTCAAGATTATACCGTTAGTTCATGCTAGATCTTTTCATCCTGTTGGACAATTCTTTGGTTTGAATTTGTTAATCCCAAATCNATTTGTATCTCGCAATCACAACTCCTTGTGATTAACAAATTACTAAAATTTGAATCTACGGGCTCTATTATTTAATTTAATTTAAATTAAATAATAGTTCTGCTGTAAAATTGAATCAATTATATATATTAACAGTATTTATGTACAAAGTTGATTGGACCTAACGTATAATACCTACAGTTTACTCGAAGAAATTTGAGTGTTCAAGCATAGTCTTCTATTCTTCTCTTATTTCAGTTCTTGGTGATGTACTCTTATTCAATTATTGTAAGTGTTTTTGTAATTCAATTATGTTAGGCAAAACTTCAAATTTGATGTCTATGTTTTTAATGGTGTAAATTGTTGTTTTTAAGGACTATGTCCCTGTTGTATGGATGGATAATTTATGCATGTCGATGGGAAACTCGGGTCTCTAGTAGACTTTAAAAAAATCTAACATTCTCCCACTTGATTCACGTGACATGATCACAAAAAACTGTAAATAATTTTATATAATAAATTTCATTATGCGAACACAGATATCATAATATTATATGGCCATGGAGTGTTTTCGAAGCTATGATTTAGCAACCATCGTGATGTGAAGTGTCTATTTAAGAAAAGAAGTTGGCAATTTAATAAAGACGAACATACAATCCGAACAATAAAGTATTGGTTAGGTTTTCACTACTAATGTAAGAAATGATTATCAAATAGTATTATGATATAAGAAGAAGAAGAAGAAAATATGAAAAAGAAGACTTTAAAATGAATAAAAAGATGGTTTATAACTCCATTGAATGATGATCATGGGCCATGAGAACTTAGCATATATTGATTCTCATTTATAATAAAATAAGATTAACACCTCTCTACCATTTTGTGGCTAGTGTTTATCCAATAAATAGATAACAATTATCAAATAACAAGCTAATAATTCTACATTTCTATAGGACTCTCTCAATTGATATATTCTATCAATGCATCTGGATTTGAATTTAATTTAATATGTTATTATTCAAGATTATACCGTTAGTTCATGCTAGATCTTTTCATCCTGTTGGACAATTCTTTGGTTTGAATTTGTTAATCCCAAATCTTCTTGATTACCCAAACCATTTCAATTGATTTTGAATTCATGCATGGATTCACAACCTTATTATTCTAAAATTTTATGGTCTCCTTATCACTCATTTGATCCTCATCATTTTTGTTGCCAAGTTGTGTGACGTTGCTAACATCCTCACACAAACTATGCAAGGGTTGAAGACACGGTTTGGTTCGAAAAAAATTGAGAGATGCTATGGACATAGGTTTTATGAAGAACCCAGCAATAATTTTTATATTCGTCCTTGCGAAGATATGTTACATATTGTCATAATGTGAAATCATATTCTTGCAAATCTTGTGTATATGCATTTTAAGTGCTTCCTGTACTGCATGGGTTGTGTCTAAACCAATAACGAGTCTGATGATTTCTTTAGAGTGTTAAGATGATTCACCCACGAAGGAGAGGATCGGACTTTCACCAAGCAATGAACTCATTTGTTAATTTTTATGTCATTTTTTTGTGGTGTTGTTTGAATTTGTTGTGACGTCTTTGGTGGGGTAGGGTCTTCATTGGTGAAATGAACAACTTTTTTTTGAACTCATTTGTTAATTTTGGTATGAAAATTTTTGTTACTATTGTGTTGTTTGAATTTGGTATGATGTATTTGGTGGCAGAGAAATAATGTGAAATGAGTGCAGAGAAATTATCAACATTTATGGATAGTGAAGTGATGGTGGAAGAGAAGAGTCGTGGTGTGCCTACTGCTCACAATGACTTTGATACCAAGAAAAAAGTGTAAAAAGAAGACTTTAAAATGAACAAAAGACTGTTCATAACTTTATTGAATGATAACTATAGGTCATGAGCACCGAGCACATACTAATTGCTATTTATAATAAAATAAGATTAGTAACTCTATACTATTTTGTGGCAAGTGTTTATCAAAAGAATAAGAGTATGTTTGATCCCATTTTTTGCCCAAAATATATTTTGGAATAGTATTTTAATAGAGAATATGTGGTTAAAAAAAATCTTTTCGTGTAATATTATTTTATTGAAAAATGTGCGATTGAAAATAAGAGAGAAAATTAATTATATTTTGAAAATAATTGGACTAAACAAGGCTAAATAACAACTATCAAATAACATACTAATAACTTTGCATTTTTGTAGAACTTTGTTAATTCATAGATTCTATCAATGCACTTGGATTTGAATTTAAGTTAATACATTATTATTCAACACTGTATTGTTAGTTCATGCTAGATCTTATCATAATGTTGGACTATTCTTTGGTTAGAATTTGCTGATTCCAATTCTTCTTGATTATTCAAACTGTCTCAATTGATTTTTAATTTATGTATAAATTCACAACTTTATCATTCCAAAATTTTATGGTCTCTTTATCACTCATTTGATCCTTGTCACTTCTGCTGCTAAGTTGTGTCGCGTTTGTTAACAGAGAAATAAAAATAATAATTTGGAGAGAAGAAAAATAGTGCAAGTGGATTACTTTTTAAGGAAAATCTAACAATGGACGGTCTTGGACTTTGCGTCATTCACAGGACTCTTGGTAAAGCAAATCTAGGATAACCGATTACATAAAATGTTTCAGAAAAAGTAAAGAAAAAAAAAAAAAAAAAAAACTAACGGCGTCATTGAGGGAGAAAATAATATATCATATAATTATATTACAACCGAGACGAAGCCAGAATCTGCGACCCAGTTTGATGGTAATATCTGGGTTGTTCCTGGTTGCCTTGAGTTGACTTCTTGTTGGATGAATTTCCACTCTCTGAAATGACAAAAGTCTTTGCAAAAGCTCTCAACTGAAATTTCTGAATTTTTCCAGTGGAAGTTTTAGGTAAATCTTCCATGAATTGCACTTTCTTTGGCAACATAAAATGTGGTAAATTTTTACGGCAGTACTGGATAATATCTTCTTCTTTAACATCCCCGTAATTCTTTTTAATGGTAACAAATGCACAAGGGCTCTCTCCCCACTTCGGATGAGGCATGGCTACCACTGATGCCTCGAGCACGCTAGGATGCCGATACAGCACTGTCTCAACTTCTACGCTACTAATATTCTCCCCACCAGAAATGATCACGTCTTTAGACCTATCTTTGATTTCTATGTACCCGTCGGGGTGAATTACCCCGACATCCCCAGTGGCGAACCAGCCTCCGTGAAAGGCTTTAGACGTCGCATTTTCGTCCTTCAAGTACCCCATCATGATACTGCTACCTCGGAGGACTATTTCACCCATAGTTTTACCATCTCGAGGTACACTTTGCATAGTTTTTATGTCCTTCACATCAGCATCTGCCAGTGTCAATATGCTGATCCCTTGCCTTGCTTTGAGTCTGGATTGATCCTCTCGTGGAATTTTGTTCCAATCTTTTTGCCACTCGTTCACCAGCGCAGGTCCGGTGGCTTCTGTTAGGCCGTAGGCATGGACGACATGGAAACCAATACTTTCTATTTTCTCGAGAAGTGGCGCTGGAGGCGGTGCACCACCGGTGAGGATTTCGACGGTGGTGGTCATATGGCGGAGTTCGTGTGGCTTGGCTTCAAGGAGGATGTTGAAAACTATTGGGGCACAACACATGTGTGTCACTTTGTGCAAAGCTATGTTTTTGTACATGTCTTCTGCTGTGAGGTTGCGAATGCACACGTTGGTCCCTCCTCGCGCCGCAACACCCCAAGTAAAGGTCCAGCCATTGCAGTGAAACATAGGGAGGGACCACAAATAAACAGGTTCAGACTTCATTTCCCAGCCTAGTATTAAGCTCAAAGTGCTCAAATAAGCACCCCTGTGGCTGTACACAACTCCTTTAGGTGCTGATGTTGTGCCCGATGTATAATTCAAAGCAATTGGATCCCACTCATCATTAATCTCTCCAGGGACATATCCTGGATCCCCTTGATACAATAGTTCCTCGTACTCGAGCTCGCCTAATCGGACTTGGGTCGGGGAATCGATATCATCAATTACTGCAACCAGTGGCATTGACATTTCAGGCGAACCAGATTTCTGCAAATCATCCATTAGTAGCCGAAGGGCATCACGAGCCAGAGGCACAAACTGGTAATCTACAAAGAAAACCTTTGCTTCGGAATGCCGGAGAATGGTGGCAATGTTCTTAGCATCTAGTCTTGTATTGATAGTGTTCAACACGGCCCCTGCCATGGGCACGGCAAAGTGCATTTCGTACATGGCTGGAATATTTGGAGCCAATACTGAAACCTGAACAAAATAACCAGACAAGCAATTATTCAAAAGACTCCTCTCCAAACTTAAACTCCCTCTTTTTTGATATAATTTTTGATGCATTCACAACTTTTATAAATGAGTGCGGCAAGACTCAAACTCAGTTAACCTTGCCTTAGACACCATGCAATATTATTTGCAGTAAAAGAATACTTACAACGTGGTTCTTGCCGACGTTAAGTGATCGGAGAGATGATGCAAGGCGGCGACACCGCTCATAAGTTTGATGCCACGTGAAATGGACGCCGGCATATATTATAGATACACGATCCCCGTAAACCATAGAGGCTCTCTTCAAGAAAGTAATAGGAGTAAGAGATACATAATTGGCTTCACATTTTGGTAATGCATTCATCGTTGAAACTGTATGGGCTTCTTTTACACTAAAAAAAAGCTGGGATTATACAATTGAGAGTATGAGTGAATAGAGAGAGAGGGTTGGATCATACGAACGAAGCATACACATATATATACACACAGATATGTAGAGGAAATGTGAAAAAAAAAATTAAGGACAAATTTCTCTAGAGGTCCCCCAACATTTTGTAAGTGTGGCTCCCATGTCTCCAACCTTTTTAACATTATGCACACAATATCCAAATTTGACAAATAATGACTATTAGACATTAGCCCTTGTCTGGGCTTCATTAAATTCAAATTTTGGGGAAAATGTATTTTGAAATGATAATTTTTTGAAAAATGTGTGATTAAAAAAAGAATTTTTTTTTGAATTTACATGTAATATTATTTTATTTGAGAATGTGTAGTTGAAAATATGAGAGAGAAAAATATATATTTTTTTTTATAATGGAGCCCAAACAAGAATAAATGATTACAGAATACACGACGTCTGATTGAATTGGTAATATAATGTACATGTTAAATGGAATTTTAACGTTTAAAAAGACGCTTTGTGTAGCGTGCACCATTGTTAAAAGATTGGGGATACAAGTATCGCAAAAGAAAAGTTGGTGACATGGTTACCAAACTTATGAAATATTTGGGGACCCGGAGGAATTTGCCTAAATATTAATTTGCTTGGAAGCGAATTAGAAAGTTAATAGCATTTTACAAGTACTTAAAAGTTTGAAGTTTGACTTTTGACTAATATTCGCATTATTTGCTTTGGCTGCTTGACCTCCCCACTTTGCTTCACCACATCTTTTTCCCCTTTTTATTTCTTTTGCCTCTTTAATCAGCACTGGCAAAATGCTTATGAGACATATACGTTAAAAAAAAAAATTAAAATATTATAAGTTACTTATAATTTCAATCAAAGCTAAACTTTAATTTCACCATACATTCATAGTAACTATTCACTTATTAACAACATATTCCGTCAAATCTATTACTCATCTCATTATAATTTCCTTGTAAATTAAAAGGTCAAATGTTGATTATTAACAACATATTTCGTGGAATCTTTTAATAAACGATTGTTATCTTACGTGTATTTATAACATACGGATACAACATATGTATATCCACCCGTTAGTTACTGAAACTAGATGGACGTGTCAATATTACAAACTTTATTTGAAATGAAGAATTACTACCTTAGCAAATTAAGTTCTTATAATTTATGCATCTTATGTTACATGTACTTGTAACAAACAAATCCTACATATCTAAAATTTGTGTTCAAATGAAGAATTACACCTTTATAATAGGTGGATAGCTCCTCTACGTCGTACTTGCTTGATGAGGGCTATAGGTTAAGGGAGGCACCCCTTTTATGATAGCTACCCTATGTCAAAGTCGGCAATAAGTTAAAGATGATACTCCCTTTATAATAGGTAAATAACTCCCCTATATCGATGTACGATCTAGTGAAGTGCTTAGGATGGCTACAAGGACCGTCCTTTTTCATGTGACTTTAATTTCTATTGCGTTCCAAGTCTCAAACTTAGCACTTCTCCAATGTTCTAGGAGTTGGAAAATTGAAGCATTGGCCTCGGGGGTTCTCCTGTTGAAGCTCTTGAGATGTATAATAACATAGATATATGGCCCATAGATCCAAAGCAGTTTTCATTCAATTGCAAAGAGTACTTACACATTAGAAAGAACATCCCACATAGAGACGTACGTAACAAAATTCATCGTTAATATTCGCGAAGTTCACACTAATTTGTGCTTTAAAGTGTACTTTTAGACCAAACCACGTGCTCTTGATTCAACACTACCTTAAGTAAAAAAACTACAACGTATTTATTTCAAGAGTAAAATTTCACTTTGATTAAGTAATTGATTCGTCTAAAGCTTAAACATACAATCGAATTTAAAATCGATGTTCTCAAATTTAACCAACACCTTGCAGTAATAGTTTAAAGAAAAATTTCACATCGGTTAAATATGAAAATATTAATTAACATAAATTTTTTGAGCTAGTTCTCTTAATAAGATTGATGTTTTAATATAAAATTTTACCATCCATTAAATTAAGTGGTACAATTAAGTGAAGGATTCACTTAATTTGTATAAGTAAATGTTAACATAATACACCATTATGGGTCGTTCTTGAAAAGTAGTCATTCTTTAACATAGCATGATCCATAGGGCTTGAACTAACGGTCACGTGGCCGGCTCCTATTGGTGGGGTGGATAATGCTATGTACACGTAGCATTATAATTCTTTAATAGAGGTTAGCATTATCCTTTTTTAATAGAGCTGGGATACCAACCACTCCAATAAGGGCCGGTCACGTGGTCGTTATGTCAAAGTTTATGAATAATTCTATATACACATAGCATTATCCTTCTTTAATAGAGCTGAAATATCCAATCCCTAATTAACTTATTAAGACCGGAAAATTTGGGTAGAACGTACAATTAAATTTCCATGTCTCTTGATTTCTTCGTGGTTAGAAAATGGATAAAACAAGACTAGTCAAGTGAGAAAAACTGTCTCTTCCACAAACTTCTTTAAATTTCATTGTAATATAACTTTGGAAAGAGACCAATGGAAAAGCAAATCAGCTTAAAATTTCTCACGAGTTCAGCGAAAATCCTACATAATTATATTTCTCTTATTGTTTTCTTTCCCTTCCAACAAGTTATCCAATCCTTTTTTTTTTTTTTTCCTTTTTGTTCTTATTAATTTATGGACTTATAGTGACTCGATTGAACTTTCCTAAATAAATTTTTAACTTCTGGAAAATGTTTATTGAGTCATTAAAAAATGTTTTGTTTCAGTCTATTCATGTCACGTTATATTAATTTTTTCACAATTTTCACGGGATTCGTAACTTATCAATTGCACATTTCATTAACTTTTATCAAAATTTATTAAAAATCTAATTTTAATCCCCACGAAATGGTTTGCGACAAACATGGAGTTTATTGAAAGTTCACTGACTTCCTGGGTTTTTACCCTCTTTTTTGTTGTTTTTGCTATGGCATCTCACATAGTAAGCATGTACACACCTAGGTCACGTCTCCATCTTCAATCTATGATTAAAAATTCAAATGGTTATTAAATTTTGCACAATATTTTTTATTGATTATTAAGCTTTAAAAATTTATCAGATGGTTAACATACTTATCAAATTGTTATCCCGTTTTCTATTAAAATTTAAAAGTTTATTAGATGATCATCGAATTTATCAAATTGTTATTGCATTCATTATTCAATAACTCATTCTTAGAAAATTCGACGAACTCCCCGATGTGACAACCAAAAACAGTGATATGACAAATTATTATCGTTAGTTGACGACAAATCAACCAAAAATTCGATTAACAATGAAAAGTAACAAAAAATTAATATTAGATGAAAATCATTATCACACTGTCCATTGACCATTAAATTGGAAGAGCGTTTTTGGTTGAGTTGTCGTCCATTAACAAAAATAATGTGCAATGTCAGCAAATTCGTTTGTCATGCAGTGAGTTCGTTGAATTTTCTAATGGTGAGTTAATAAGTGATGTATGAAATGAAAAATTGATAAGTTTGGTAACCATTCAAATAATTTTTAAATTTTAAATATTTTCAATGAAATAACAATTTGATAAGTTCGATAATCATTCGAAAAACTTTAAAAGTTTAATAGCCAATGAAAAAAATAGCGAAAAGTTCAATGACCATTTGGAATTTTAACCTTCGACCGTAACCTCTAATGTGTTCTTAAATTTTAATCAGACACGATTCTTTTGAAACACACGTACATGAAAATTAATTCAGACAATTTAGTTGTCTACATCATCCTGTCGTGCTCCAATGTCTACTTCCTCGCGACTTTGTGGCAGAAAATTAACAACCATTGTGTTGTGTGTAACATACATCTGAAAAGGACCCTAAATGTGAATTAAGATAGTCCATACGAAACTTCAATTTATTGCATTTCGTTCACAAAAGCCAGAGGACCAGTTTGGACATATTTCCACCACCTTTAAACAATTGCACTAAAAAAAATGATAATAATAATAATAAATAAAAATATCTTTGGATCTATTGCTGTAAATGTACGCAATCTTCTTTGGTTTAGGTTTACATATAGTTGGGATGGAGAACTATAAAGTTGAATACGTTAATAGCTCGTTGAGTTGGCTAGGCTTGTTTAACTAGTCTTAGAGGTTTTAAACATTGTAAGCATTATTCAGAAGGAAAAAAATAAATAAAAAATCATTCTATCTCGATTCAAAGAGAAAAGTAACTCAACTTGGGTAATATTTTATCGTTTGAACAATGTAAAAATTTATTCAAAGTCAACTTGTACACACCTGCCTTTAATGCAAAAATACTGAATTGGTAGGGACCTAATTAATTAGTGTTACCAAAAGCACAAATTTATGCGCACAAGATCTAGAAATGTTTTGCTAATTTGAAACCACAGGACTCCGTCAAACACATGTAAAGGTGGCGTCTCCCGGGAGCAGCCACTCCAGTCAAGTTCCTTGTTTCTTGACCAACTTTTTTTTATATTTTTATTTTTTGAAAAATCCGAGTGTGTTTGGTAGGGATTAAAATTAAATTTTTAGTAGATTGTAATATAAGTTATTAAAATATGTGGTTGAAAAGATGTGAAATTCATGAAAGATGTAGTTAATATTTATTATTTGACTTTGACTTCAATTAAAATCGAATTTTAATATGGTCCAAACAGACATATTTGTGGATTTTTGTGTGTGTGACTGTGACTACTCTAGCGATGTATAAATATCAAAGATAATGATAGCGACGTGGCTTAAAAATCAGCTTGTTGATTTTATTTATTTTATGAAATATGATGATAGTATAATAATTTATATGATGGCAAGGGAAAACATTAAGAAAAACTAAAGAATATTACAAATAAGAAAGATTTGAGTAAGTTGAATGGCTTGGTTCTTGGCGAAAGAAATCTATAATATAACAGTTCAAGGCTCGACCAAAATTGTTTTATTTAAAATATATATGGTTGAAAATAAGTTTTACATGACAACATATTATATATTAAACACATTTATAAATATATAAAAGGTGACCCGTGCTGATTGCACGAATCTCGAATGTCTAGAGGAAAAGTACAGTTTAGAAGAAAATACGTTTTCTTACCATGTTAAGGGTCCATTTGATTCAAAGATGAAATTTAAGTGGAAAGAAAATAAATTGCAGGGAATTGAATTGCATAGAACTTGTGTTACTGAAAATTGTCAATTAATTATGTTTGATTGGTATAATTTTTCACTTGAAAAATGTTGAAATGTTATATCTTTTTTATGAAATTTGTCAATTAAAGTGATAGAATTTCTTACAATTGGGATATAATTTGTTTGGATTGCCAATATATATATATACACAATTTGGAATATAATTTGTTTCTATTGTTAAAAAAAAAAAAAAAAGATGGAATTTCCATTCCCACCTAAAACCAAGAAAATGTGGCAAAGGTAGAAAACCAATTCTTGGAAAAAAAAGTGTCATCAAACATGGCAAAAGTGAGAAAATGGAATTCCATTTTCCATCGATAAAAAAGGGCCTATTTGTTCTTTAGCATATGTATGTCTTCCATTAAAAATGAGGTTTTTTAATAGAGAAAATGAATTTTAAAATAACGATTTTTTGGATAATATGTGGTTAAAAAGTAAGAATAAATTTTGAATTTATGTGTAAAATATTTTATTGTGTGAATATATAGTTGAAATAAATTTAAGAAAAAAATATTGATTTAATGAAAGACAAATGGGTTTAATTTGTATTTGACTATTGAAGTCGTATATTTGTCTAATGAACTATTCTACTCTTTGATTCCTTACAAATTGACCATACATATAACAATAATGTTACTCATACTGCTTTTCTCTCACATTGAGGATGGCATCCTCTTTGTTTTTAAAAATATGTAGGTGGGAAAAGTGTTTTCTTTTTAAAATGTCCATGATATGTTGTCACTGTTAAGATTTGAGATTTCATCTTAAAATATCAATCTTATTAAGATGAATAATTCAGATATTTATAAATTAGTATGTGTCAACATCATTTATCGATGTGGGATATATATTCCTTTAACATGCACCCACAAGATGGTGGCTCATTTGAGCAAATCAATCTTGAAATCCACGTGCTCACTGTTGAAGTCTTAAAGTGATCGAATCACTCGTTGGAGCATAATGAGCTCTGATACCATGTTAAATATTGGGGTTCCATCTTAAAAAGTCAACCTTGTTTAGGGAAATAATTCAATTCTTTATAAATTGGTTTATGTTTACATTTTTATTCGATATGAGATTTCATCACTTAACATGTCTCAGTAAGATGGTAACTCGTTTGAGTAGACCAATTTTAAAATTCGTATGCTCACTTTTGGAGTCTTAATCGGATTGAATTGCTCGTTAGAGTTTAATGGACTCTAATACTATGTTAAGATTTGAGGTTCCATCTTAAAAAGTCAATCTTATTAAGAAGAGTAACACAATCCTTTATAAGTTGGTCTATGTTTACATCTTTATTCGATGTAAAATTCTATCCCTTAACGGTCACGTGATACAATGTAAACAAAGATATAAAAAATGATATACATGTAACATGATTTTACATATAAATATATATACTGCATGATTTTTGTTTTATGTCGCAGACAACATGTGATTACTTGCAAACAACATTCTGCATAACAAAAACTAAAATCGTGCTTTCAATTTCCTTATGGACTTTTTCCTTATGGAGATTCAACACGTGGTTATTTACATTGCAACAAACATTAAAATAAAAAGTTTTAAACCTTCATTATATTAATTTAATTAAACCTTCATTTAATAAAACTCAAACTAATGTGTAATTATGATATTACAAGTTTATTTTGTAAGTGTAACTTATGTGTAATGATAATTAAAGTTTATTATACATTATGTATTTATATATATCGTAAATATAATAGCTTTCTTAAACCTTATTTTCCTATGTTAATTTGTTATGTACAATCTAATTATCTAAATTCTAAAATTTATACACAAATTACGTTTTTCCTCGACATAACACTTGTTGAATTTTTTTTTTTAATTTATTTTTTCCAGTGACATCAATAAATTCTTGTTTGATCCTTCTCAACATCCACGGTGTTAGGGTGCTTGAACTTCTTTTATCCGTTATCTTTTAGCGGGTTTATCGTTTGATGTTAAATAACATCTGAAATCGATTAATTTCACCTTTATTTGGCACCTATTTTTTTTTAAAAAATTCTTTTGGGTGTGAAAAACCCAATTGAAGTTATTTTATCAATGACATCAATAAATTTTGTATGGAAAACGTGGAACTTGGTCCCATATTTTAATTCTGAGACTGTGTGAGACCTAATCAAACGAGTCGGACAAATATGCTGTTTTCTGATAAACACATTTTGAAAAGTTTTATATATTCTTCTACAGTTCTCCTAATAATTGGACCTCTTATTTATTCGGTGTTGCTAGCTCTGCAACTCAATCACTCTCGACCTGTAAATGGTCCATGTATAAAAATAGATCTTTAATTTTATTTAAAAAAATTCTCCGTTTCGATTTTCAAAATTTTGCGACTTGTGTAATCACACGTAGCAAGAATTAAGGACCTTAAAATGTGAAATAGGATGGTCAATGTGAAATCTCGATAAAGATTTCTTCCAATCACACAGATGGAAGCTTAAATCTTACTTGACGTGAAACTCATATCCCGTGAATTTCATTTAGGCGTTGAAAAATTGGAAGGACTCTTCAATTGATTAGATAAGATTAAATTGTATAAACGATTTTTTTTTCTTTTTTTTTTTGTAGGAAAGGTAGAAAACTTGAGATTTTTCTGACTTAATGAGCTATAAAATAAGTAGATAGCTAGACATGATTTTTTTATTTTTATTTTTTACAAATTTTATATGCAATATATAGTGGTAGGTAGTTGCTACGAAGATGTCAAATGTATCCCACCATTTTCCAAAGACCATCATTGTATTTTTCAAATTTTTGTATCTCGTGGTCTATTGACACTGTATTGTCAATTATATGTTGCTAAAAAAAATAAATATAAAATAAAATAAAAGATATGTGCATAAAATCTAGAAAATTGGGTGTTGATTAGAAACCAAAAGGACCTACGCCAACCACCTGGAGGAGCAGCCACTCCAGTCAATTATAATATCTCCTGGTGTCTTGACCAAGTTTAACTAACATATTGTGGGTCAAGTTTTCTCCAACAAGGTGACAACGCCGCTGGAGTGAGAGAATTTACTCTAAAAAGGCAACCAGTGTAACTGAAATGGGATTTACTTGTGAAGCACATGTCCTCGTGTTACACAAAATTGAGACTAGAGATTAATGTTGTAGACAGTGTAACTGAATTCGATGTAATTCAAAAAAAAATTGACAAATGAAACTCAAATTTTGTCTACAATTACATGCAAGACACGTTTAAAAGCAGACAACGGGAAACACGTGGATTCCTATGTACAAAATATAATGAATTATGTTCACAAACATAAAGCAGTATGTACACACACAGAGGAACGACCCAATTAGTGGATCTCGATGGACAACTCCTTTTTGCGAAGAGGTCAAGAATAATTAAGAAGCCTATATGTTTTTGTAGTTGACAAAGACTATCGTATGAATGCAAACCCCAAAGAGTTGTAATGTAATAAATATTTGACAGCTAAAGTCGTATATTTGTTTGATTGTCTGTGTAATAGTCTCGAATCCTTTAATGTATGATAAGACCATATCATGTACTATCATGATTTTTGTTCTATGTTGCATGCATCAATCATGTACTTGTTCTGCATCATAAAAACTAAAGTTACGTGTTTTTATGTGTGTGACCCAATTATTTGAAGAAATTTTATTTTTTGACAAGAAAAAGTCGGACCTAAATGAATAAAGTATCAATAAAATTATTTGTACAAAGTTGAGTCACAAAAGTTGGATTACAAAGTGTGTTGACAAAATTCAGACCGTTGATTTCAAATGATTTAAAAATTTATTTTTAAAATGATTGGTGTAAATATTATTTTGTCAACCAACTTTGTAACATAATTTTATACATGTAGCATAACTCAATATACTTGGATGGCAAAGTAATAATGACTTCATGGACATCTACCCACCAAATATCATCACCCATAACTTGATCAAAAGACCGTTTTGGCCCTCAATTACGATGCAAGGGGAAAAGTTTTGCATCGAAGCTTTGGTAATGCATAACTGTGATGTGAGCTCATGGTAAGATAGAAATGGTATTTGATGAAGGCATGCATTATGGCACACGTCGTGCCGTGCAAGGTTTTTGTTCTTTTGAGGATGCAACAGGTGGTTGGTTACGATGCAACAATCATTTCACAACACAAAATTTAAGCAAAGATTTTTGTCAATCACATCAATAAATTTGTATGGAATACTAGAAACTTGCACCAATGTTTTTTACTCTTTTTTGAGTGTTAAAAAACTAAAATCAAATGAGTAGTACAAATATGTTGTTTTCTGTAGTTGGCATGATTTTCATGTAAATATGGAATTTTCAAAACAGTTTTTGACTTTTTTAGTGTGAAACTTCTACCCTTTCCATAGGGATTCATTGAAGAGATCATTAAGAGCATGTTTTGAAGTAGATATTTATATAATTTATTTTGTGAAACACGATTGTTTGAAAAATATGCAGTTAAAAAGCAGGAAAAAAAAGCTATGGATCTAAAGATAAAATTATTATATTGGAAGAATATGAAATTGAATACGAGTTTTAAATCATCACACTATCAAACAAGGGCTAAAACTTGTAACTAATTGAGATATATAAAACTTGTATCTTTCCAAGGGAGCAAAAATATTAATTTGTAACACTAAATACTAAAAAGTTAGAATATACAATTTTATTTTTACCTATACATTGGTTTTATACTTTCTGTTGGTAAATTTCATTGCAAAAATCATCACTAGTTCATTTTGTTTATTTATTTATTTGTATTTGTGGGGGTCATTTCAAATTTATTGTCATTGTCAAGGTGATTTGAGGCAACCTTTTTTTATCTTTTTTTGCATAACATAGGTTTTTTTTTTCAGAAGCACTGTAATTAATTAAGTAATTTATTGAATTTCTAAAATTCAATCCTCAATAAAAGTTTGGAGAAATTAGGCCCACTACCCTTCAAAATTAACATATTTGAATAATACCATATTAACTAATTAAAACATTTAATTACGTAATTAATACGTTCTAAACTCCCAAAATTACAAATTCTAAATTAGATTCACGATTCCAAGGAGCTCTGATGTGAACCCGCGTAGCAACGAAGGTTACAGAACCCACAGGATATTGAAATCCGATGCAAAAAAGTTCAAACAAACAAAGTTTATGGATTTGACTTAAAAAACAATAAATTAAACAATCAATACAATCAATATGATATATTGACATTTTAGTTACACGATTTAAGAAATCTAACTCGAAATTAAAGTCTGATTCAAAAAATAATTGAATCAAGAAACCAAGACAATTACAAGAATATCTCGACCTCGTGATTACAAAATATACAAACCTCGCTTAGATTGTTGAACACCACAAAGATTAATCATCTTTGATAAGTTCGATAAATTTGTTAATGAAGAACAAAGAAGAAAGCAAAGTACCTCTTAATTTAATTTCATAATGTCTTTCTTAGTTTACAATGAAAGAAATAACGTAATATTTATACTAAAACCCTAAGAACTAGTTTAACATGGAAATAAATCTAAAAAATTACAATGATATAATAAAATCCTAATTAAAATGAAATTAATTTGAAAAGATCACAAAAGATATGTTATAGATAGAATCTTAACCGAATAAGGAAACTCGCGAAATTTTAAAATTCTGCACTTCAATTCTTGAATATTCGGCATCCCCCTTGGATCACATCAAGCTCCCAAAGAGAAACCCTCCTCACCCACGAATTCGCCAAGTCCGCTTCAAGTTGTAACTGTGATTTTGTACAAACTTGTATTCTGTCTTTGTTGTTTTTTATCCTAATATAGTAAGATATATAGTGAAAAGGAGTTGAATCTACTGTTTGGAATTCGAAATCAAACGAGAGGGAAAACATTGGGACATTGAACAATCTTCAAATTAATGTCAAAGCCTTATAAATCGAAGGTAAACTTTGAATATTATCATTAATTAGCAGATAACTGTTGTGTTGAGTAACTGGAAAAGGTATAAAGCTTGTTTCAAATTGTCAAACTAATACTTTCCCAACTAGATTGAGTAGCTTTTCTTTCAATACAAATTTTATAGCTTTGCATTGTTATGTTGAAGTTTCTGTCATACATTGTACCTTGATTCCGGAAAATTTCTAGAACTTTAAAACAAGTTTTGAAGTTTTTTCAACTTTGCTATGCATTAAAAATGCACTTGGTATGCATTGGGAAAACTTAATTAGACTATAGATTAAATTGTATAACGGATAAAATTTGTCAAATTCTGCTTTTGATGTAAATTGTATCTGGATTATTATCAGTCAATTGTATAGTTTCAGTCCAATCACATAAAATTGGAGGCATAGGTTCAAGAAATTTATATTGTGGCTTCCTTTGAGTGATTTCTTGTAAAACGTGATGATAGTGTATATGAATTCGACTTCTGGCTAGACACGTATACAAGATGATGTGAAAAGTAGCCACCAATTGTTTTGCAAAATGCTCCAAGCACATTCTATCATTCAAATGCTTGATTAACGGCATGCGACGACATCCATTAGCAAACACTGAGACAACTGCCATGTGCTACAGTTTCCAGCCACGCAACCTTTGTGCGCCAAAGCCTCCATTAGGTGGTGTTGCTACCACTATTGTGTACTATAGCCTCAAGCCATCGTCGTTAAGGTTGTCACAATATGTTTTGATAACCCGAGAATAACTAACCAATAGGGGGTGAATTGGTTTTTGAAACTTTTTCGACAATTGGTCTCAAAATTATTCAATACACAAGATATAATTTCAAAGTATAATACTAGAATTAAATATGCAAGTTTGATAACTTAATTCAAGTATGGATATAACACAATATAAATGGCAATATAAAGTAAAGTGTAATAATGGAAAGATAACAAATCAATTTACTGGGGTTCGATACACAATGTGTTCTACGTCCCCGTTACTAAACTCTTCGTCACGAGTAAGGCCAAATATACTATAATGGTAACTTACAATAAGGAGTACCAATCCTTAAGTGACTTACAACATGGAGCATTTATTCTTAAGTGATTTACAACAAGGAGCATTTATTCTTAGGTGACTTACAACAAGGAGCATCTATCCTTAACAACGATCGAATTTTCACAAATCTCTCGAAACCATTAAAGTATAAAAGATAGTTTTAAAAGTGAAAGAACTCTCTTAACAAATGATATAATCAGGTCAAGTATTTAGAGAGTTAGAATAACACTTCAATAGATAGAAATAATAAAGCTCAAGTGGTTATGTTGTAAACTTTGATGAATGATGAATAATGAAATAATTTATATCTTTGTATCAAAATTTTCAACATATGATCTCTTTTAACAAATAATACAAGTTAAGTATGAAGAGAGATTTACACTTCAATATAAATGTTGAAAAAGAAAACTTT
Organism: Fraxinus quadrangulata; assembly: GCA_903798255.1. Classification (NCBI taxonomy): domain Eukaryota; kingdom Viridiplantae; phylum Streptophyta; class Magnoliopsida; order Lamiales; family Oleaceae; genus Fraxinus; species Fraxinus quadrangulata. The sequence continues at coordinate 41,726 of CAIGRB010150406.1, forward strand.
TATCAAGAATTGAAAGTAGATGAGATTGAGAAAGTTTATTTGCAAAATGAATTCTTGATGAGATAGATGAAAATTAGTTTGATCAATCAAAAAATTCTTTATAATAAATGAAATTGAATTTAAAATCAAGCAAGCTCAATGATTTTCAATAAATATACTCTTTTAATTGCTCTTGTAAATTGTTGAAATTAAATGCAAGAAGAGATTAATATTTATAGAGCAAAGGAAGCCAAACCAGTCATTTTTGGTTGACCAATTTTTTTGACCGAAAGTGTATAGCCATTGAAAAAATCAAACCGTTGAAATTTCGGTTGATCAAAACAGCATTTTCGATCGACCGAAAATTTAAATTTTCATCGAAGTTGACTTTCGGTTGACCGAAAGTTGACTTTTTTTTTTACATGAAAAATCAGTTTTATGCAAGTGATGGATTATGAAAATAATTTGAGCTTTATACACTTGTTAAAAATTAATGAGTTAATACATTTACATTTAAGTTCCGATAAATTATTTCTAAACTTTAATCTTCAAGTTTCTCGTTCTTCTTTTTTTCGAGACTCATTTGATTGCTTATTCTTCAATAGATGACGATTTGAGTTTTTGAATATTTAAGAAGATATATTCATGAAAAACTCAAGAAACAAAGTTTGTTAGAAACATAACTGTATTATTTGTTATAGTCAAAATAAGTTGAGCTATATTGAATTATAAGTCAACATGTTTAAGGCCATTGGCAACGACAATTGAGGCAACCATAGGCTGCTCCATCCAGTTCTGGGTTGAAGTGATTCCAATTTTACCACCTTTATTCGGACACAAGTTTGTCAATGGAGGGACAATTTCCAATCAGGCTACAATTTGATCTTTTTTCACATGAACAATGCAACTACGCATTAACCTTTTAGATGCAATAAGATCGATAGTAGACAATAAGGAAACATGTCATTCCAACCTGCAATCACCACTAAGAGCTAATTTCTCTAACATGCAGTTATTTGAAGATCTCCAAATTGATTTCTTGTGAGTTCTTTTGTTTAATTTTGTCGAGATATTATTTTGTTAGGATCTTTTATTATTTTCGTGTTCTTGTGGTTTTCATGTTTAAATGAATATTTAGATGTCTAATATTGCTTGATTAATTTGTCTTGAAAGAGGTTTCCATATTTTTGTTTTAAATTAGTAAGGATTATGAAAGTGAAATGTTGCAATTTGTAGTTATTATTCAATGAATCTTGTATGGCGGTGGTAGTATATATATGTGTTTTCAATGAGTAAATCTCCTTGTAGTATCAGAATAGTTTATCAATTGTATAGTTATTGTAGACTAACTAAAGAAATTGAATGGACTTGATGCATTATTTATTTCAGAATATGAGCATTTATCTATTGTGATTTCTAGTGGATCAACATTTGCATAAGGGTTTTGGTAATCAAGAGATTTTGAAGAGAGACAAGCACCTATTTTTGTTTTTTCAGCCATTTTGATTGAATTTTGGTTGGAAATTAGAGAAAGATTTGGGGATTGGGTGAGAAGAAGAGTTGTGAATGAATGGTGAAAATCGAGGCACTGAAGAGATTTTGTAAATAGAAATGTGTGAGCAAAATTGAAGAATGAATATAGGTGGAAGTGAAAGAAAAAAAGAGTTGTGTTTGAATTGCAGCAGAATCCATGAATTTGAGCTGTTTTTCTTGTTTGAGCATTCAAAAGTAATATGAATTAATCAATTAATTCAGACTCATAAAGGAAGGTTTATTTCAAGACTCCATTTCTAGTTTTGAATTGTTGACGTGAGCATAATTTGTCATTTTTTTTTCCCTTTTTTTGGTATTAATCATTTTTTTGAATTTCTGTCCTTTTTTTTTTTTTTTAAATTTATGTTACTTCTAACTTATCTCATGTTTAACTAATAAAAGTGCAGTATAATCATAAATAGACAACATGCATAATAAAATCAACCACCCCTGAATCTATTTTTATGTTTTGATTTTTGTTTCTCACTTTTTTTAGTGCATTTTATTTTGATTTTGATTTTTTTGAATTTCTGTCACTTTTTTTTTAGTATTTGTAATTTTAAAAAAAAATTGTCATTTTTTTAGTATTTGTCACTTTTTATACATTTCTTTCACTTTTTTATTAAAAAGTGAACTTAAAAAATGTGACAAACATTTTATACAATATTTTTCACTTCTTTTTTCTTATAACATTTTTAAAAAAAATTTCTGACATTTTTTAGTGGCAAACATTACTTTTTAATAAAAGTATGTCACTTTTTTAAGTCACTTTTTGAAAAGTAACACTTAACTTAAAACATTGCATCACTTTCTTTTACACGGTATTTTTTACTTAAAAATATTTTTCATATATTTTTTCAAAAGATCCCTAATTTTAAGTGATACTCCAACTTAAAAACGTGACCTTTTTTAATAAAAAAGTAATATTGTATCACTTTTTAAAAAGTGACTTAACTTAAAACAGTAATATCGTGTCACTTTTTTACAAAAAAAATTTATAAAATAGTGATAGTTTATCACTTTTTTTAGTGACAAACATTACTTTTTAATAAAAATGTCACTTTTTAGAAAGCGACACAAGTTAAAACAGTGATATCGTGTCATTTTTTTATAAATTTTTTTTATAAAAAAATGATATTGTGTCACTTTCTAGTGAAAAAGTGGCACCTAAGTTTATACAGTATTTTTTACTCCAAAAATACATTTCATATGATTTTTCAAAAGATTCTTAATTTTAAAGATATTTTCGTAAGTTGCCCTAAAAGTTTTTTATCTTCTTTCATATTTCTCCTCATAATTGAGCCTTTTATTCAGTGTTGTTAGCTTTGCTCCAGCCCAGATCCAACTGGAATGGGTAGAGTTTGTTAGGGAAAATTAGGCACGGCCCAATAATTAGTAAATTGATTAATACCCTTTCACTCCTTAAACTTTAATGGGAAAATTAGGCTCGCCTTTGAAAAGAAAAATTGAACAATACTCTAAATTAATGTTTTTTCACTAAACCTTTAAATTAACAGTAATTATTACGCTAAAAAAAACCCAATTTGATGAATAGAAGTCATTTTGCTGAAATAACAAAACACTAACCCTACCTGTTGAAGAAGAAGCCAATTTCGTCAAAAATCAACACCGGGTACAGTGCCACCACCATTAGAGACTCGAACCATGGGAGAAGAAAGCGTCGACGCCATTAGAGACTTGAACTGTATGTGAAGAAAACGTAGACACTATTCTGACTTTATTTAGATTTTTAGGGAATATTCGTGCTTTGTATGTGTGTTGTGTGTATAAGGATTTCCATACTATGTCCTAATTTTGATGGGTATATATAGGGCTTTGGCAGCCATTGTTATGATTTTGAAGTTTCATGTCATGTTGCTATACTAATCCTTTTTTCACAGTCATTAATGGATTTTATGCATCAATTATGCTGCCAATTTAAGTGCACTCTATTTTCATACCCTTTTCTTGTGTCGAATTACACCTCCAATAGATGAGATGAACAAAGCAGGCGTCGTTCCTCAGTTTGTGGAGTTTCTTAAAATGGTACTTGTGCCTCAGGACGTTCAATCAAGATGTACCCCTAAAAAGCAAAACATTAATGATGGTACAGAACATATCTGTTTAGCTTTTTAACTTAAGATTATAACTTTTCTGTCCTTAAACTTCACACAAAAACCGAACTGTTTTATTGGTTATGGGATGGAGTTCACTGAGAAAGATTTGACTTTGAAGGGAAAATCGGAGTGAGAAAACAATGAATTAACTGTCCTTTTGTTCACGCCTTCTGATTTTGTATACGAACTCTCCAGCTATCCATGATTTATGGGTACGAAAGGGCACCTACAAATGAATAAAATGCCTTGATGAAAGCAATTGCAAATATGCTGCAAACACCATCATTTTGTAACGAAGATTCGTCATTATAATTCGCATCTGGTTTCTAAATCCCAGCCTCTAATCTCCCCTAGTCTCTAAACCAATTTTAACCACCTGAAAGCATATCTTGTTCACCATTTTCTCTCTCTGCCACGAATTTCCATTTCTTAGGTAACCATCTTCTTTTCTGTATAATTCCAATGGACCCCTATATTTCAATTTTCTTGATTACTTTTCTATGTTATTATTAGTTTATTGGTGTTGAGATTCCTATTTTCTTTTGTTTCTTTGAAATGATTTCAAACAAACTTGCTATGAATGTTTTGTTTTCGATTGGTGTTTTATCATTTTTTCTAATGTTCGTAATTTTTTTTAACTTTTTGTCACTTTTTTGAACATTTGTCACTTTTTTTTTTTAATTCATGTCACCTTTTTAGTATTTGCCACTTTTTTATATCACCTTTTTATAATTATTTGTTACTTTTTAAAAAAAAAATTATGTCACTTTTTTAGTGACAAATATAACTTTGTAACAAAAGTGATATTGTATTTAATTTTACTTTTTAATGAAAGATATATCATGTCATTTTTTTAATTAAAACTGATATTAAAAGTGACATTACACTTAACGTTTTATTAAAAAGTGATACAATGTCACTTTTATTAAAAAGTGATATAATTCACCAAAAAAATGATTAGTGATTCGTCACTTTTTTTTAGTGTTGTCACTTTTTTGAGTTTTTATCTTCTTTTTTTTTGTCACTTTATTGAATTGATTTCAAAGTTTTGATTGATATTTTGTCACTTTTTTTAGTCGTCACTTTTTAAATTTCTGTCACTTTATTAAACTGATTATAAGGTTTTTATTAATGTTTCGTCACTTTTTGAATATTTATCACTTTTTGAAATTTTTGTCACTTTTTTTAGTAACAAACATCATTTTTTAATAAAAACGAAATTGTATGGCATTTTTTAATAAAAAAGTAATACTTAACTTTAAAAAGCGGCATTGTGTCACTTTTTAATAAAAAAAAAGTGACACATTATTTTTTACTTTCAAAATACTTATCATATAATTTTTCAAAATGTCCTTAATTTTAAAGGTATTTTTGTAAGTGACCCAACTTTAATTAGCCGTGTAAAATATGTTCAAAACAAAAGAAAACGAATGCAATTCAACCCCAACAAACCCTAAATCTGTGATTTTCGCTCTTCCAATTCTAGGTGAATTCACAATTTTGATTGATTATAGGCAGCTTTCCTTTAACATTTTCGATCAGCCATCATCAAACCCTACCTTTCTCTCTCCATTCATTCAATCCAACGTCAGGATCGGAGTTTTATTAGTTTTTCTGGTAAATTCTCGTTCTTCTACTTGACTCCATAATGATGGAAATGTTTTATTTTCGTTGAAAAGTTTGTAAAAATCTTCGTGTGAGCAATTAAAAAGGACAAGTTTCAACTTCTGAATTATTTTCCATTAACAGCACACTCTATTACATTCACAATGGAGAAATATATGTCAATTCGTTTAGAATCTTTTGCTATATTTTCATTGAGAACAAAATCTGTGGAAAAGCGCACTTAACATTCTTGTGCACTTCTTGCTCTCAGACTCCCTTTGTTTGAATGGATTTCTTAAAAAAAATTTAAGAGTATTATATGAAGTTCTGGTTTTATGATTTGTTGCAGAACAATTCTTACCTGGGGAAGCACAAATTGTATTATGTAGGAGGACAATTGGACAACTATAACAAGTCAACAGCCGATGGCAGCCCTGCTGCATAGTTGTATTTCCAAAATTAAGTTGTGTTTTGTGTTTTGTGATGATTAGACTTATAGGAGGTTGTATTCTATGTTTTGGAGAAATTCATTTTGTGTCCCTAAAAAGAGCATATGCTCTTTTGTTGTTTGTGAGCATAAAGTAGTTTTCACAGTATTGCCCTTTCCTCCATTCCTTAGCAATCATTTGGATAGTGGAGCCATCTCAGTTGCTCTCTTGTCAATCTGAAGTAGATTAATGGTTTAGCTATGTTGTTTTTTGAGCTTGTGTCGTTTTTATTATTTGTTACTTTTTTTAAAATTTCTGTTACTTTTTAAAATCTGGTGAATGCAGGTCACCCTTCTGACCCCGCATCTCTATATGATTTATAAACACACAAGGAAGAAAAGCGAAAAGAAACACAGAGCATGGAGTATTTTGAAGAAGTAATTAAACAGGAGTGGTACAAAGAGGATTTTAAAACCATAGCATCTCAGATTAAGGAACAGGAGAATTTCCTTAGGCTCAAACGAAGGTGAAGTTCTCTTCTGTCTTTTTCGTGTTCTTGTTTGATTTATTAGTTTATATCAATAAAACCTGTTTATGAAAAATTCCTAAAATTACTGCTCAGGTGGTTAATGGATTTACCCTTGTCCAAAAGGGAACAACAACAAATAGAAGAACTTCTACCTCCCAATGATAAGTACGTAGCAGTTATTTAGTATAATTCCTTTTGCAAACTTTTTGTTTTCATCTTTAATTTTGCATTTGCAGTGACCCTTTTACTTTGGTTGATTGATTATTTAGAAATAAAATTTCTTCCAGATATGTGCAATTAATTCAAGTTTTGGTATTGCAGGATTTGAAATTTATGCTATGTTTATTATATGTTGATATATATATAAAATTTTATCGTGTTATTAAGAGTAAATCATGTATAGTTCTGCATAAAAGTCTACAGTGTATAAGTTCACTTTTTATTCTGTAAATGAATATGGTGAGTGAAAAAAATGAATGTGAAATGTTATCTTCTCTTTTAGTTGAAACCTACTGATTAACGAGGTATACCTTGGCAGAAACAATGAAACTTCAAGTGCGCCTTTCCTTTTTACACTTCAAATGATGTTAGAGTATAAGGTTGCTTAATGAAATATGGTTTGAATGAAGATTTGAAGCCAGGTGGAAAGGGCTCTTGAGTTTTAAGCACAAAACCAAAGACATGATTCATTGAATTGAATGACATGTTATATACTAAATGAAAAATCTCCATCTATGTGTAAATTATTCAGAAAAACCAAAGTTCCTGCAGTTTATAGTACTAGAATTCCTCAATCAGCTTTTATTTTCATTAAGAATTGGGCATCACCATTGAAGTAATTTCAGATAAAGGCTTTTAAATATAATCTGCAACAAATGCACTTTTTAACAGTGAATGAAATATTACCAAACTAAACCAAACCTAACCAAACCAAACTAAAATACAGTCAGTAAAATGTTTCCCACATATTCAATAAAGCATGTATTTTGTTGTTGACATGCTTTCCTGTTCTGTACTTCCTACCATTGTTTTAAAATCTATGAGTTGAGGCAGCATCTATAATAGCATTGAATGCAGTGGCAAAATCATGTCTATTTCCTTGTTCCTCCTAGTTCAGTGAGCTTTCTAGATAAGGGCATTCTACTTCGCCTTCAGATAGCTCTGTGATGTGGCTTTCCAATTGTCTGACAGTATACTGCGTCAATGCAACATGAAAAAGGGGTGTATATATGGAATCTTTGTCAGATTGTCAATTGATGGCTTTGATATGGCGTTGTTTCATAAATTGACTACCAAGAAAAAGGGCTAGTTCATGAAGTAAGAGTCTAAGACTGCAATAGAAGAATGGTTGCAAACTGTTTAATTTTTGTTTATCATGTCTTCAATCTAGATTTTCAGGTTCGTGCAACATCTAGTGGTTACTGGAAGAGGAAGTCCATATTAGAGGGCATAAGTTTTGTACTAATCACTATCTACCTTTTAATGCTAAACATACTTCACTAGTTTATTAAAGAAATGTCATTTTAATCAGCAGATTATGTAGTGTTTTCTTAAGCAGTCAAAATCTTACACCATACATCATAGTGTCATTTTTCAAGATATGCCCTGGTGCATACATCCAATTATTTTAGATGATTCTTAGGAGTCCAACATGCTAAATGATTTTAACGAGTTTTACACTTGGACAAACATGCATATCCTTTCAGAATATCTGAGTCCATGAGACAAGGTATAGCATTGATCTGGATTATGGAGTTTTGACTGTTTCTGATCCTACATTTCTCGTACGCATGTGTGCGTATTCTGTTCCTATTTTGCTGGTGTAGTTTCATATATTTTGTATTGTTCAGTTGTTCTACTGATTTTAAGGTAATTTGTTTAAATTTTTATTTTGTATTTGCAGGATTCTTCCTGAGTCAATGCTTAGAGAAGACGATGTAAGTTTTTATTCTGAGAAATGCAACAAGTTTGTGTGATCATTATTGCTGTCCTGGCATATTGATGTATTGGGCCATGTGATCTGAAGTGTTCTGCATTAATTTCAGTTAAGTAATCATGTACTGATGTACACCAAAATGTTCTTTTGACATTAAGATCGGTAGGACTATACTCCTTACCAATTGTGCTTTGTAATTAATATGCATGCCTATTGTCACACATTAAGGGTGTGTTTAGTTTGCTATTTCATATTTCAGTTTTGCAAAACACTAAAAACGTGTTTGGTGCTATTCCTGAAAATACATTTTCGAAAACAAGGATAAATTTATATCATAAAACTTCAGTGAAAATTCTGAAAAGACTCAAAACATGGAAAACAAGTGTTTAAATAAAATTTCATTTAAATAAAATTTTATTTAACCGCTTGTTTTCCANAAAATAAAATTTTGAAAAATTTAAAAATAAAAATTCTGAAATAAAATTCTAAAATATAAACAATTAAAATTCTAAAAAATATATAATTATAAAAAATTTATGAAAATGAAAATTATGAACAATTATATAAAAATATTTTTACATACATAAAAACTATATAAAAATATTTAAATGAACATAAATAAATATTCTTGGTCCACGTTAGTAAAATTTATTTTTGTTTCATATATTTTGAACTCAATTTATTATTATTTTTATTTAAGTTTTGAAGCGAGAAAAATATTTTAAGATTCATCAAATTTAAAATGTATATATTACTTGATAATATATTAAAATAAAATTGTGATTTTTTTACCGAATAATCAAATTTTATGGAATAAAATGTCATAAAACAAATTTTCAAAATTTCAAACTAAACATGTTTTCTAGTTTTCTATTTTGAGATATAATTTTTCAAGATGACAAATCAAACGTATATTTAGCAATTTTAAAATTGATCCTCAAAACAGAAAACTGAAAATGAATTCAAAATTGAAAACTGAAATGCAAACCAAACGGGCCCAAAGGTTTTATATAGCAGATCGGCCATTATCCACCATGTTACTGTATTTGGTGCAACTTTAAGTATGCAAGCATTCAATAATTTTATATCTTTCTGATTAAAGGTCCATTTAGAGAGAACATTAATGAAATATAATCATTTGTGAAGCATGTTGTGACATGGTTGACATGCAATTATGCCCAACATTTTTACTTCCTTGCTCTCCTTCATAAACCAACAATCAGTAGGGTGATTTAATTTTGTTCTCATCGAGAAAAGAGTGATTTATTTATGCACGTGCATGTGCGATTCTTTCTCTTCCTTTTTCTTGGGGGTGGGTGGGTGGATTGTTTGTGCATTTGTTTGAGGTTATTCTGTCTTATCTTATGTTTAAATCTATTATAATCACAGGTATGTTATGAGAATGTCAGAACTTTTGTTGAAAAGGGTTTTGGTGCTCGAAAGTGTGAAATGGAATATCAGTTGGCTCAAGAGGATATACAAAATTTTGATTTGTTTAATGATCTTAAAGATTTTTTCCCCCTGCTAGATGATATGACAAACAGAGGCTTATGTTCGTTTCTTGAGATCCTGACAGATGGAATGATTAAGTTTGAGAAAACCAACTGGAGAATGAAGAGTACGATAAAATATTATCTTAAAACGCATTCTAGAGAAAAGAATGATAATTCTCAAACAAAATTGAAACAACTGTGTCAGTTGCTGGAAGACCCAAAAAACTTTCGTATCAATCAGGTGGCTTTGTCTTCTCGATCGAAATCCTATCGCTCTGCTGCCATCAAGGTACTGGATGGACTTGAGGACATGCCTTTCAGAACATTGAGTGCAATGCATAGGAAGCTGAGAGGTGTTAGATACAACCCTACTATGCAGTTTCCTAAATCTGGATGGGGACGTGACCGTTTAATCAGCGTCGTGAGAAAAATGTGCATGAAAATGCTCTTGAAACTCGGTGAAGGGGATGAGACCCCAGAACCATTAGCCGGTGCATTGGCAGTTGCAAGCTTGACATTAAAGCTAATGCATAACAGTCCTGTAATAGACTTCCAGAAATTTTTACCAGAGACAGAAGCATTGCAAAATGATATTGCAAAGGCAATCTGGTTACTAAATGATGCAAAGAGAGTGAGCTTGATTGAGCTTAAAAAATTACAGTTTTTGCTGGATCCTAGTACTGAATTATCAGATAGAAGTTTCCGTGTGGCAGTAAGGAATCTATTGACTGATTATCTATTCGAGTGCAGTGATATGGACAATGTCCCAGATTGTTTACTCGAAACGCTTTCCATTATCAATAGAAGATCTCAACTTCCATCTCGAAGGAAACGTCTGTCTTCAAAAGTACATCCATCTTCTCATGAGCTAATGAAGGAGGAGATAGAAAATGAGGTAGAGTGTATATTAACTGCTAGCGCTCAGGCAAAACAAATTGTCTGGGACATTCTCTCTGAACATAGACTAGACCAGGATTTTGCCGATGCTTACATGGAGGATTTAGAAGAAAGTGAAATGACCGCTACTGATGATGATGACAGTGAAGAAGAGTTGAATCTTCCTCAACTTGATAGATTTGATTCTCATGATCCAGATGACCAATTGGAAAGTATTGGTGAGATCAACCCAGTGCGGGCAAATTCACCTGCCTCTACAAGTGAATCAGATAACTGTTCTCCGTTGCTTTCACCTAATGAAAGGTTAAATGTCACTCTAGAGTCTATGCATATTAATGAAGCGGAGTCAATTGAGACTTTTCGTTTGGTACATTCCCCTTCATGTATAGAATTAAATATTTCTTGTGACATGCAAAACATGGATAGAAATCAGCACCCATCTGGAAGTACTGGGGAACTGAGAATGGCTTGTAGTGATATGCCGTTGACAGCTAAGAAAAATGTATCTACTCCTGCTATCTCACCAGATAAAAATTCAAATAGGAATGACGATGAAAGTCAAGAAATTTCAATTAACTCAGCAGAAATCCCAAAATATGAATTTTCTGAAAACTTCTCAGGTGAACAATCAAATATGGTCAATAACCAGAGCAAGCCAGTTAATCAATACCTTGAGGTCCAAGATGCTTGCGACAAGACTATTATGGTAGCATATGATTTAATTGGTTTTATATTGGATGAATACTCCAAGATTGAAGACATAGAATTATACCAGGGTGACAGATCATATCTCCGAAATTGTGCTTCAGTTCCTCAGGATTCTGAAGGTATGATGACCATCCTTCACCTCTATTCATTATGCTTAATAAATTAACCTGATTTCGATTAGCTTATTGTTTTCAGCTTTTCTTTAGTGATTATTATGCTCTCCTGATTGTCAAAGAAGGAATAATTGAACTACACTTATCTGTTTGCAAATTTGATGATGTGGTGAAAAGCATGGAGTACCTAGTTTCTGGGCATGCTGCATGGCATTACTGTATTATGTGCTCTAATCAAGGATAATTCTAGGAAGATTTAACTTGAAAAGTTCTCAAAAGGATTTCAGGATTCATTCTTTTCTATAGTTGATGAAATAGTCTGCACTTGACAAAATTGTCTGTTTGGTTGCCTGACGACTTGGTTCTTCATGTGTCTAATTTACAAGCTGCTTTGTTGGAATGAAAGCAGACATGTCCCTGTGTAACTGGTCACCATGTTAAGGTGTCTTTCTGAAAAAATGAATAAAGAATAACTCGAAGATTTGTAGGCTTTTAGTTTGTTGGCTTTGCCATGTAATGATTTGCGAAAGTAATTAGCTGCTTTGCTGGAAAGAAAGCAGATAGTCCTGTAATGATTTACGAAAGTAAGATTTTAAGGGGCGGCGCAAAGTTTACATGAGGGAATTATGGAATGCTTGTAGGTATTTGTAAGAGACTATAGAAAACAAGCAAGAGCTTCGGATTTCAGAGATTATGAAAAAGAGTGAGTAACCACAAGGAAGAAAATGAAGAGGGAGAAGAATTGAGATACATAGGATTAGACCTTGGTTTCTTAGGTGTTGCATCAAATGAAGCAGATGCATGGCATAATTAAGAAAAAGGTGGATTATTTCTTCATTAGATGTCTAAAGCATGTTGAATATAACCCTTGTCAAAGAAGACTCACATTTAAACAATAATTAAACTTGAGTCCCAAAATTGATCCTCTCTCTAAAGACTTATCATAAAAACCTGGCCCAGAGCACGTAATAAGTTTGCTTAAACCCAAAAACTGGTAGCCTAGCATTGCAGTAAACAAAGTTAGTAACTCATTAAACTGAAATAAGACACTTTTGTTAAGAGTGAATCCAAACAGCTTAAGGTTCTAAATGACTGCACGTGGGAGCCATCGAGCATCCGAATTTGTCCTTCCTTCTTGTTAGGTTTCCTTGCTTTATTGTCAGATTGCACAGGTTGTAGATTTTTTTTTATCAATGAGAAGAAAGCTGTTTAAGAAAAATATATGTATACATACTTATTTGTGCTTGCACTGTCTCTCTCTCAGGTTGGTGTATTTTATTAATTTATTTATTAATAAATTGTTGCCATAAAATCCTCAAGAATAAACAGTATTAACTAATCATTAATCAAATAGACCTTGTGTCTTCTGTCCACCAATCCTAGTTCTATTTTATAAATTCTTTTCCTTTTCCATTGGCAAGAGAACTAGCGTGACTTGTTAGCTGACAAACAGTTTGTGATGCATTTTCTATACGTACAGTCTCAAGGAAACAAATGGCCTCTTCTAAGGATGACGTCCTTGGTTCAATTATTGTTCAGGCCATTGATGAGTTAATACCTTCATTTCCTGAAAGGTAACTTTGTTTCTTAGCTAAATGTTTATATTTTTGGATGTTAGTAATTTATTATGTTCTTCAAGGTTTTGTGTTGTGGACTATGGTTAAATTTGATGCTTAAAGGTTATTTTGCAATTCCAGATATATGTTGTTTATGCAACTTTCCTTTTGTACTTGTAAAGCCTGTAATGGTAGATCTCTCACTCCATATAGACTGTTCGCTGCCATCATGATGGGCTGAATTTTTAATCTCTCCTTCAAAAGAGTGTTATCTATCATGTATACTTAAATCACTTGATAGTATGAACCGAAAAGATAGGATGTCAATGGTGGCTTAGGACTTAGGACACGCTTCAATAGATTTGCCAAAATTTGTGTTCGTTATATTTATTCCAAATTATCCAGTTCACTGAAATTTTTTAGACTTGTGGACTAAACATTCAGGAACAAAAACATTGGTTAAAAACCTCCAGTTTACCCCCTTCATCGGTGGCACATTCTAATGGGTTTTTGAAAATCCTAGAAACTGGAAAGATTACCAAATAAGATTTTGCATACAAACAAGTATATCTTTTCATTTTGGATTTAGATACAAAAAAGGATGTATCATTACTCTGTGCGTGTCTCTGTGTCTGTAAGCTCTTTGTGAAGATCTTAAGGTGTTTTTTGATATTATGTGTGCAATTTTGCGGTTCACATGTCACCCCTCCAAAAAACTAATACTTACATACTGAAATTGGAAAAACAGACAGTGTTTACAGTATGTCTTGGAAGTTACTGATTGTGGACTACAGCTGAGGCTCTACTATTTTAATATATTCAATTCCCACACAGCAGCGAACTGCTCATAGTTTGTTATTGCTTGAAGAAGAAATTGTTAAGGAAACATGATGTCAAACCGTTACCTGTACCATAGAAAAATAAATGAAGATCTGATTTGATATAAGAAGATGAATACCAAATAAGTTTTTATGTCACATGTCTTACATGAGCAAAGAGCTCTAGCTGTTAGGCACTTGTAGCTTGTCTGATGAAGTGGTCTAAACAGTAGGAAGTATTGGATAGTATTGAAAACAAAAGGAAGTTAGAATATTATTTACTGTATTGTCTAGCCTTATCCCATACCAAATGTGTTCTTAACGTTTTCTGACTAGTTTAGCCATCTTTGATTGCTTGCTTTCACCCTCTCAAGTACATATATATATATATATATCTGATTCTATTAACTTGTGTATTCATTGCAGTGGAAAAGAGAAGTTAAGGAAGTTGATTCGCATGCCATAGTCTTTCGTCTCTCTATTTATGGAGTTACTATTGCATTGTAATAAAACCAGACATGATTTTAGGTCTCTGGTTTATTTATATGCCCAATTTATGAGCAATGAGCATTTTTTGGTAGAATTCAGTGGAAGCATATCTAAGATAACTGTAGAAATGTACTAAAAACTGATTGTAAACGAGGTTGTGGATGTGAAAGTGTACTTAAAAAACCTTTTTTTTCCCCTAATACTATTGAGTAAAGTCTAGTATTGGTGTACCTTAACCAACATGTCATCAAGTATAACAAAGCTACATGTGCAGGGAAAGTTTATAGGGATTTTTATAAAATGCCACATGGCAACATTTCATTGAATTTTGGACAAAAAATATAGTTTAAAAAGTAATCAGATGATACCATCTCAGCACCTGTAAAATCCCGTGTGAATGGTAAACTCCCATCAAGTAATTCTCTATTGACTAAAGAATGGGAAAAAAGTGAGAACCGAATTGAAAATGTCTTGGCATATATGTACTCTGCACATACTTCACCACAACAATCATAAGCTCCACTCAACAAGCCAAAAGACCCCTCCAGGAGGACAAGTCTACTCTACTTTCACGATTTTTTGAAATCTGAACTTTTTGATAAGCGTAACAAGACTCAACTACTTGTCGAGGGCTAGCTTGTATCCTTCCAACTGTTGGAACTAGTTCGTGCACTTGATGGCACAATAGAAAAATAATTAAAGAACCTCTCTAAGCCTTCAGTAGCTTTACCTATAGCTCCACCAGCTTTAAATAGATGGTCAAGACTAATTTTATTTTACAATTGATATTATTTACATAGATTCTTCTAATAATGGTATGTTGAACTTGAATAAAAGTACAACCTTTTCTCAAGTGGGTTTTTAGTATTTCGTAACCTAAATAAGGGGTAGGAATGATCAAATTTTCTTTATTCTGATTGTAGTGCTTTAGGTGTTCCTTAAGAGAGAATAATATTATTTATCATTATTTTTTATCATTTACCTTCTAATTGAATTTCTCTAATGGTTGTGTGAGATTGGGGTAAATTAACATCTTCAAATCAACGAGCATTCCTATTTATATTTTGATAGATCTAAATCCAAATTCTGCTCAAATGAAAAGATGTAAATTACATATATCTTTCATGTTAATTTTGTTTTTAGCATAATTTTTTGCTCATATTTTTTTTAAGTTAATCTAATTTTTGTGTGTGTGTGTGTGTATATTTTATTTATTTATTTATTTTTGAACGAACAAATCGACCTAAAAATTTTAAAATTTGGTTTAAAAAATAAAAACCCGACAATATTGGATTTTCATCTCATCGTAATTGTTGGATCATATTCCTCATTCTCATTTTAACCTTTGATTTATTTCCTGCAAATTAATATGCCTTCTATCTTTACCTTCACTCATCCCAACCCTATCAATCTGAATATCCTTCTCATCCCTCACCTAAAATGATCGGTGCACATTTGTTTGATGCTTGAATTATTTTCTTAATTCCCATAATAAAAAAAAGTTCAAAATTCCATCTGTGAATTCCTACATTTTTTTTATTTAAGAAATGGAAAAATCTCAGTTGGTGAAATTCTCTGTCATTAATGTTTTTATAATATTATTAGTTTCGAAAAATGAGTTCTTGGTAGCTGCAAATTTTATATGGGTGGGATCAAAGTATCAAACTGAAAGCACAATGTATTCTGCCTGAGAGAATCCATGCAGCTCTCCCTCACCATCGTCGTCGGTTTG
>CAIGRB010150406.1:66560-79866 GCA_903798255.1 Fraxinus quadrangulata
AAAGATCAAAATGGGACTCCATTTTGAACTCGGAAGTTGGTGATTGATCGGAAAAAAAAAATGGTAGAAAGATATATAAACGGCAGACTGGAGAAAACAAAAAATAAAATAAAATTACGCAGAAGAAAAAAAAAAGACGGCAGTGGAAGCAAAAGAAAAAAATAAAATCCAGATTTGTTGTAAAATAATTTATCGATAATTGTGCAAGAATTTTGGGAATAATCATGTTCCGTCAAATTTTGGTGATGATTTTTCGCTTTTATTTGTTTAATTCCAACATTATGTTATGCTATATTATTTTTGTGCTAGGATTTTCGATGAATCTTGTATCATGAACTTTTAACTCTTGATTTTATTTATTTTTGACGTTCAAAGCACGTTTTCAATTCTTGAATGATTCTATACAATTATATGCGCAACAATTGTATGAGTTTTGTGGCTTATTTTACATTGAAAATAAGTTAGAATAATGTCAATTATCGTAGAGTTCGATATAAAATATAAATATACAACTATTTTTTACGTGATCTTTAAGTATTTATAAATTCATTAATGCATTCTTATATATTCACATGTAAGAACATATTTAATTATACTTGAGAAAAATTGTTAAACGAATTAAGAATATTGATTTTCATAATTGAATCGTTTGTCAAATTTATATGCTCTTGGTAAAGGGGATTCGAGATTCTAGTACTCTTTTCATCATCATGTTTTTATAAAATTTGCATTTAATTATAATGTTGCATTTATTTTAATTAAGTTAGATCTTGCATTCATAAGTAGATTATTTAATTTATAGGAAAAATCACAAATTTCAATTGTTTCGATTTATTCGAATTTGAACTAGTATAATTTCTATGGAAACGATACTAGAACTCAAAATCTATTTTACTACTTGTTAACGAATCGTGCACTTATGAAAATTTAAATGAAGAATATTTTCGTGACAAGATCCATATTTATAATGTTGCAAATGCAATCCGATTTTGGGTATAAAACTTTTTTTTTTCCTTTTTCATGCCACATAATTATTGTTTTCCTCATGATATTAGTTGATAATTGTATTTTTGTACGCTTATTTAATACCTAAATTAGCTTAAAAATTAATTAAAGGTGCGACTTTTTACTCACAATTATGTAATTATTACTTTTGTAGGTAAAAATCATGCAAAGGAAATAGAACAAGACAAAAAGAGTGAAAAGGGTCCAAAAACGTACAAAATTGTGAAGTGGGGGATCCAAGTGCACAAGTCTAGAAAGTGTAAGGCCTTATATGCAATTTATGAAGGGGTTGATCGAATGAAAGTCAAAATTCGAGGATTACAATGTACAAGATCAAAGGTTAGAGACCAGATGTGCATTTACAGGAGGACTTGACTGCAAAATGAAAAAGGAAAGGGTCATTTCTTTGACCTGGGGGCGTTTTAATTGTTTTACCAAAACTCCAGGGACTTGGCTGCAATTTTTCTGGGTTTTAGTTTTAAAACCAACAACATGAGCTTGAACCTGGGATATTCTTCATTTTGCTGCCTGCTGGCTGCGTCCCTTTCTTCTTCCATTTTCTTTCATTTTGTTTCTTTCTTTATTCTTTTCTTCTTTTTCTTTGATTTACTTGGCGTTTTTGGAGGCAAAATCAAAGAGCACAAGGAGGAAATATAAAAGGATTTGGCAAATATTTGGGAAAATCAAAGCAAGCTTCAAAAATGGTTTTATCTTTAAATCTTGCATTTTCTCAATTGTTTTGCCTTATTTGCAATGTATTGTTTAAATCATCTTCCTTTTTATCATATGTATAAAATGAGCTAAGTTTATTGTGTTGGAATTTATGATGTAGCTTAACCTAAATTTTATTAATATCTATTTATTTATTTATTGATGCTTGCATTACCATTGTCTTTGTGTATTAATTATTGTGTTGCATTTCCCTCGTTTATTTGGCCAATAGATGAATGAGATATGTTAGGGATGGCAAAAAAGCTCGTCGACTCGGGCGGCTCGGGCTCAGCTCGGAAAAAGCTCGAGCCAGGCCCGGCTCGACTGGCTCGACTTGGGCTGAGCCTCATTTTTTTGGTCTGGTTTTGCTCAGCTCGACTCGGGCCCAAAAAAGCTCGAGTTGAGCCCGAACTTTTTTTTTTGAGCTCGACTCGTTGACATAATTAAATGTAGATAATTTATGGAATTATTTAAAACCCAATACTAGTGTTCCCTCATTTATAACACATACAAACTGTACAAATTTTAAATTCTTTAAGTAAAAAATATAGATTTCTAAAAAAAAGCTCGGCCCGACCCAAGCTTTTTTTTTGGGCTCGGCTCATTGACATAGCTAAATGTAGATAATTTATGAAATTATTTAGAGACCAATACTAGTGTTCCCTCATTTATAACACATACAAACTGTACAAATTTTAAATTCTTTAAGTAAAAAATATAGATTTCTAAAAAAAAGCTCGGCCCGGCCCAAAAAAGCTCGATCCAAAAGAGCTCGAATCCGAGCCCGAGCTTTTTTTTTTCGGCTCGACTCGACTCGTTGACATAGGTGGTTTGTGCAATTATTGAGAAATTGTTGTGCTTTCTAGACCTAGATAATTAATGTCCTAGATTATTTTAGGTGATAGATAGATATTCCTAATTCTAAGTGACCATTTAAGTTATTTTCACCACCATTTAATGCAATCGGTTAGGTTTTTATCAATATAGAGATATTGTGGATAAACTTGATCGATTATGGTTAATTTCACTCGAGAGATGTAATTAAGTGAAATTGGAGAATCGAGTCTAACATTGTATTTTGGTGATTTGCATTTCCGCGTTATTGTTAAGATATTAATGAAACGAAAGTTAAGCGAAGTCGTAAATTCCAACCAATTTGAAATCTAAAATTCCTACAACTTTCGTAATTGTTAATTTAAAGTTAATAATCTTCTTTCCAATTCTAATTTCAAACAGTTTAATTATGTGTGTTTTTTCGTTAAATTGAATCAATTCTCTTGTAATTGGAAGAAACACTCTTCGAGGAATCGACTCGACGCGAAACGTCCATTTTACTATTTGATCGCGACCTCATGCACTTGCTGTGTATATTTTTAGCGAACAAGTTAGTGTTGGAAAATATTCAAAAAAAATATAAATAAATCGAATAAAATTGTAACAAGAATTCATAAGTTTCACGTCTCTTCAAATTTATAGTTAATTTGTATTTGAATTAATGGTTACAAATTCATTCATGATTATTATAACACTTTTTTATTATTATTTTTTTTATTTTTTTTTATAAAAGCGATTCATTAATCATCATAAGAGCGCATTTTGGATACGAGGAGGAGTATCCTCCAACATAATTCTCTCTTCATAGAGTTTGGGTGCTTCCTTTGCTAAAATATGCGCTACCACATTCATTGCCCTAGGTACATGACAGAAGGATCAAGAATGAAAATAACCAAACATGATCTTCGCGTCCTAAATCAGTAAACCTGGGTAGTTCCACAAGTGTTAATCTCCATTTAATCCCTTTACATCGTTAAGCGCATCTCCCTCTAGAATGATCGATTGGAGTTCGAGATGTTTACCAAGTGATATAGCTTCCACCGCTCCAAGGGATTCAGCCAAAAAAGCATCGGGAAAGACACTTCTCTTGGCCATGAGCGAGGCTTTAACAGTTCATGTCCAGTCTCTCACTACAGCCCGGATTCCAACTAGACATTTGGCCGAGTCCACCGTTGCGTCCCAGTTAATTTTAAACTTATTCAGAGGTGGTGCAGACCAAAGTTGGGACGCCTGTGTTTCTCTATTTTTGGTATTGGACTGGAGGGAATTCACATTTCTGTAGTCTACCGCATGTTGACGAGCTTTATTTAGAATTGTTGTTGGGTCTTCAAATTTATCCTCAAACACAAATGAGTTTCGCCTCTTCCAAATCAGGTATACTATAGTTGTGAAAATCTCCATGTCTTCCTTAGGCGGCGTGCTAAATAAATAGCTAACTAGTTCTTTGAAGTGCTGCGGCTGGATGGACGTTTTCTGTATTTTCCGTGAGCTAGATCCCCATACGTCTTTGGCAGCAACACACAGCCACAGTGCATGAACCACAGACTCCTCTTCCTGTTTACAAACCGGACAAAGAGGGGACTCCCTAATTTTTCTCCTGTTCAGGTTGTGATTTGTAGGTAAAGAGTCATATGTCGCGCGCCACAATAGCATTTTACAAGCATTTGAGGCCTTAAGACGCCATATTTTCCTCCAAACTTCGCTTTGGGCGTTGCTGTAGGAACATTGTCCCAATAAGTTATGCTTCATCTGTCTGATAAAGTGGTACGCACTTTTGACTGTGAACTTCCCGTCCTTCGTGCCCCTCCAAGTAAGTTTGTCCGGACTATTGTAACATTATTTATATTAAATACAAAATTAATTAAGAAAATTAAAATATCCCTCATCCTACTACTAGATAAGGAGGTGCTCACCTCCTTATTACACACATCAAAATTTGACAGTTCTCTCCTCTATAAATTTCTCTCTCTCTCTCTCTCTCTCTCTCTCTCTCTTTTTTGTCAAGAATCTTGTTCTTAGTAGTCTAGATAATTTACTTGTTCTAACTCAGTGATAGAATTTGAATAATCTTAATTCGCCTAAAGTAGTGATGTGCTGTTAGTCAGCTACTTTCAATCATTGTATATTAAGTGATAGAAGTCATCAGTCATCTTGCATCATAGTAGGTGACAAATCTACTTTAAAGAAACTAGGTGTAGCTCAAGTCTCAATTCCTTCCAATACCACTATTACGTCAACAACCATTATTCTCTATTCTTATTGTTACTCTATTTATTGTAATATTTGTTTCCATTATTTATTTATATAATTCCAACAATATTTCCAATTTCTTTTTTGTATTTTTCCTAACAACTTAAAATGGATTCTTTTCAAAGGACGAAGGAGGTGTTGGATCAAAAAAATATTATCGTGAAATAATGTTTTCCAACAAAATTTATAAACTCTTGGAAACTAGAAGTTAGGATACAGAGAAATTTTGTCTAGGAGCGGGGTTTTAAGCGGGACCACTTGTGACCCCTCCACCAACTTCGGAACTAAATATTTTCGAAGGAGGCTAGACTTGTTGAAGTTGGGCTTAGACCGTCTTTCTTAAAAATTATCCGTAGAGTGTTATTTAGTTGCTGAAAAAAATAGCTTAATTTTTATTGCGTTTGAAAATAAGCATATTTTTTATTGAAAAATTAGCATATTTTCGTTATTGAGAAAATAACATAATTTTCAAATGGTTGTGGAAAAAAAATCATATTTCTCAACTGAGAAATTAGCATATTTTCGTAATTGTGAAAATATCATAATTATTTGTTTGAAAAATAGCTTAATTTTCTATTTCTGAAATTAATGGATTTATTTGGTATTTAAAAAAAGGCAAGTGAAACCATCATTGTGACACAAATAATCACGTGGCTCGTAGATCTACTTTTGTTGTGTACCCCCAACGATACTGATAGCTATTGCTCATGGAGAAAAATCGAAGAAATTCAATGAGCCAATTTCAAGAGGTGGCAGCAAAAGATACTATTTTATCAACCAGCATTGGCCTTACAAAGTTCGTGACTAAGGATCCTTCGAAGTTGAAGGAGGATGAGACCGATGCCAAGTCATCATTGCAATAGATGCTTGGAAACATACTAAATAGTTGGGTCAATATTATGTCATGAATGGGCTCGCTGATTCTTTATAAAATTGCCTATAGTGCAAAGAAGTCAGCAAATGAGTTCTAGGAGTCTCTCGATCGAAAGTATAAAAGTGAAGATGCTGGCATCAAGAAATTTGTGGTAGGCTGCTTCCTAAATTTCAAGATGGTCGATTCCAAAACCATTATTAGTCAAGATCAAGGGCTCAAAGTGATCTTACATGAGATCCATACTGAGGAAATGTCATTGAGTGAATATTTTCAAGTGGTTTCTATTATTAAGAAGTTATCCCTGGATGGAAAGACTTTAAAAACTACCTTAAGCACAAACGAAATCAGATGAATGTTAAAGATATGATTGTTAGACTTCATTTATTTATGAATACAACTGAAGATCTGATAAGTGAGGGGCATACGAATATGAGTTGTGGAGGACGGTCTGATGGCTCAAGAATAACTAATCAAGACGAGGGGTGAATTGGTTTTAAAACTTTTTCGAAATTTAAATTCAAATAAGTAAAGACTAAATAGATTAATTCAAATAATAAGTACAAATATAAAAACGATAATTAAAAGGAAGAGGGGGTGCAAACGATATAATTGTGGGGGTTCGATCTAAAGTAATGATGTACGTCCTCCATTACCAAGCTCTCCAGCACGAGCGATAAGTATTTACTATATTAATTGACATATAGTACAATCCAACCATATACAACGCTTTCGATAACTTACAAACAAGAGTACCGATTCTTATACAATATTGAATTTTACGGTACCTCAATATGATCCACACTATTGAATTTTACGGGATCTCAATATGACTCACACGAAGACTTACAACAGGAGCACTGATCCTTATATAATGTTAATTTTTACGGAACCTCAACACAATCCACACTTTATTAAAGTGATTTTATAATGTAATTTCTCTCTTAATAAATAATACAAATAAGTTAAGTACTAAAAGATGCTAATAATTCAATAAATAATAATAAATGATAGCTCAAGTATTAGATGAATTTTTTTGATAAATAATTAAATACAATCAATCAAAGTATTTCAATGAGAAGATGGTGAATAAATAAATGTCATGTAGGTTAAAAAATATTCTCAAAATATATCTTTTTTAATGAATAATTGTAATAAATTAAGTATTGATAGATAAATGAGAAACTTTGATAAATATGATAATTTTATAAATTTGATTCAATCAATTAAAATTTTTCAATATGAAAAAGCAAAAAAGTTTATATAATGTAAGTGTAAAAATTTTCTTCAAAAAATATATCTATTTGTTAAGATTGATATAAATACGTTAAGTATGAAGAAAAATGAAAATTTTTTTATGAGAGAGATGATTCAAGAAGTTTGATTTAACAATCAAATTTTCTACTATGAAGAAATAAATGAAATGAATGTAAAAATGTAAGCTCAAAGAATATTTTCCATATATTTTACATCTCTTTTATAGTTGTTATAATGAATGCAAAGTGAAGTATTATTTATAACAATCAAAATGTCAAAATTTTTGACCAACTGGACAACTCATTCAAACGTTCGCATCCTGAACAGGATAATAAAACTAGCCGTTGTGCGTTAGAAATCAGACCATTGGGTGAACCGAACATCTGCATGGTCAATCGGACGTAGGCTTTAACTTTTTTTTATATATATATATTTTTCCTTTTTGATTGGGGTGAAAAATGTACGTTTTTGAAAGATGTTTTCACTTTATTTTTCAAGGTAAGTAATATTGTAGAAAGTTTAAATATCAAGTTGAAATACTTATATTTTTTAAGAATAATTTTTTATACAAGTGTTTTTAAGAGCTTTTATAATTCATTACTAAATATTAAAGTTTCAGTACTTGTATATTTGAACTAAAAAATCTAGTATTTGATCTTGTTTCGAAGTTCGCCTCTTAGACTTTTCGTTTTGATATTTCTTTGAAGTCGTCTCTCATGATTTTACTCTTTATTTTTCTTGGTGTTTATCTTTTAAGTTCTCTCTTCTTTCTTTGTTGTCAAGATTCTTGTTCTTAGTAGTTTAGATAATTTATTTGTTCTAACTCGGTGATGGAATTGTGAGCATTTTTAGTTCACCTAAAGTAGTGACGATGTGTTAGTTAACTACTTTCAATCGTTATATCCTGGAAAACAGACGTTATCAGGCCTCTTACACTACAGTGGGAGTGAATATATTTCTAGGAAATTGTGTGCAAAACATGCTTCAATTCCTTCTAATACTGCTACTACATCAAAAACGATTTTCCTCTATTTTTGTTGTTAATCTGTTTATTGTAATTTTTCCATCATTTTATTTATATAATTCCAACAGTATATCTAATTTTCTTTTTGTATTTTTCCTAACAGTAAGTTATATTAATTTGGATTTGAAAATTTTAGTTGCCGATCCCTTCTTCAAGAATAGTAATAAGCATAAAGAAAATCAAGAACAATGAAAAATAAGAAGTGGTCTTTTAAAAAAAAAAATTGAAATTGTAATAAGGATATATTTAGAGCGGAAGAGATATATAAAAGGGTTGTGGATGTATAGTGTTTAAATTAAATGATTTAATATTGACAATATTAAAATATAATGTAAACGAAAATAATATTTTTTTAAAATTTTAATAGGGATACATAGTGAAATCAATATATAACATTGATTAATGTAAATAGCGGCTCCCCACCTAAAATGAGCCACGCTCATTTGTTTGATAGTGATTCCAACAATGAGGTGCATGTCCACTTGTTGAAGATGAATATGCTCTAATAATGGGAACAAGGTTTTCGAAATGCAATGTATTGTACATATAGATGGAACTAGATTTTCTGGTGAAAATTGAGGGTAAACTAAATTAGTGAACATATGAATGCTATGTATTGTGTATATATATAATTAATTTTTTTATTGGAACATTTACAACCATATATTAAAAAGCCGATATTTAATGTGTCTTTAATGATAACCGTCTATTTTTCTATTGATCAAATTTGATAGATACAATATAGCTGTTATAAAAAGATTCAAATTGTGATAGAATAATTCTTCAAATACATAATTTTTTCACAAATTTTGTACAGGAAGCTGTCTTGTTGAGACTGACTGTTGTCAAAAATAGTTTTTAGCAATAACCAATAGCAGCAAGTCAATTTCCTAATGGCTATATTGAAACTAAACATTCAGATTTGATCAACCCAAATGCAGATATAAATTTGAAGGCCATTTTAATTTAAGATTGTAAATATTTTGAAAAAATTCACCATAGGTTAAAAAATCTTAATTTTTCTATATACAATACATAGCATTCATACTAGTTTAATATGTTGGAAAATAATTAGTTGCAGTAACTTTTTAGAACAATAAAAGTGCAAAAAGAAAAAACTTATCGATTTATCGAGAATCGTAACAGCACGATATCCTAAAGTGTAATTGTTCACCGTTAACTATTGCGATCTCTTTGGACAATAACTCACAAGATACAACGATCAAACACATGAAAATGACAATTTCATTTTTGATTATTTTTTTCTAAAATCAAATATGTATTTATATAGCCTGAATAAATATAAATGCTTCCACCATGATCCATAAATATTTGCAATTTATTATTATTGATAATATGTTGTTTAAGAATGGTCATATTATACTGGTGAGTTTGATCCAATAAATAAATCCAAAAATAATTAAAAAATATATTATTTAAATCAAGGAAGTCCAAGCCCCAAGGCCTAATCAAAGACTTTTTAATTATCGGGAGTAGAATGTGAACTGAACCCCCGACCTCCCACACAAATTCCACACTTTTCAATAATTTGGCACTTTATCTGAGTTATTTCTTTCAAATAATATATTTATTATATAAATATCTAACAATATATACACTGATCACTATCATACTCATCATTTAATATTATTATGATGATGATGTGGATAATAGCTATACATGATATTTGCTACTCATATCGTCGCTTAAAAGTAATCCAACATAAATTCCACACTTTTCACCAATTGGGCACTTCATCTGAATTAATTATTTCTTTCACATATTATATTTATTGTATAAATATCTAACAATCCCCCACATGACAGAAATAAGATAAATATAAATATTATTCTAAAGTACGATAGAAATTGAACAGGCTTAGGTGTCTATAGACTTGAATTTTGACTTTATATATTCTATCAAGTTTGCTAACTATAGAGTGAACTATGTCCTAACTCCATAATTACAGTTGCAATTGAGACAATAGAACACACACATGACTTCTAAAACAATTATCGAGTTCTTACGATTGTGTTCATTTCGATTGTAAACTTTCTCAAATTCTTTAAGTATTCTAGAGAATTAGCCTCAATTCTCATATAAAGCAGCCCCATTTCCACACATAGATAGGTGTTTCTATCAAAGGGGGACACTGTATCTAAACACCCTGACTGAATATCAGCTATGGTAAGCATTAAAAATATTAGCTTGTCATCTAATAATTAGAAGTGGTACCATGCATCATAGAGAGGCATTTGGAATAAATCCAATGTAGTACTCCCACAAATCGCTTCGATAACTTTGTTATCTCATTTAACCTTATCCATGTGATCTCCAATGAAAAAGATTGGTTTCCATTATAGGTTACCTAGTTTGTAATCAGCTTTAGCCCCATCTCCCTCAATGTTTTTTGAACTAACTCTCTAACTAATTCTTTGATTAATGGCAGAGACAATTTTACAGTGGTGCAGTAGAGTCACTTGCCCCACAATAAATTTGAAAATTTCAATATTTTATCCAAATTATTTCAAGCTTTTCAATTTCAAAAAAGGCCTTGTAATTTTAATTTTTTGCCCCCATAATTAAAATTTAGTTTAATTTGCCCTCACAAAACTTATCTTCTAGCTTCGGCCTTTGTTAATGGGTCGCAATATTATCATTAGACTTCACATAGTCGATAGCTATAACCTCATTCTTAAGCAATGACGCAAAGTATTGTGCGTCCTATAAATATGTCTAGACTTTCATGAATTTTGATATCTTGAAATAGTTACTACACAATCACAATTGACAAAAATAGCTATTAATTATTTAGACCACAAAGGAATATTCATAAAAAAAACTTCTAAAACATTCAACCTCCTCACTAGTCATAAATTCAAATTTCACCCTCACATGGGGGTGGGGCTTATTTGAATAAAAAAAATATTTTACACAAATAAGCCCCACCTCTATGTGAGAGGGGTGTACACCCTTATGTACATTTTTTTATGTACAACTAGAATTATTTATTTCATAGCGTGAGTTTGCTTAGTGGATTTCCAATATACAACAACACCACTTGTTTAAATAAATCCATATCCACTTATAGATTTACTATATCCCTCAAGTACAATTTGGTATAATGTATTCCCATGCGAAGAATGTATCTCAAATACCTCAACACTTGAATAAGAACATCCCAATGTTCACTGTTGAGATTATTTGTATACCTACTAAATCTACCAACCGCATATGCTATACAAGTCTTGTACAGTATATGAAATACATAAGACTATCAATCACTCTAGCATATTTTAAAGCAAAAACACTAAGACCCAAATGTTCTTTCAAATGAGGGCCTACATAATAACATGTTTTAACAAGAGTACAGTTGTATTGATAGAACTTCTTAAACACTTTCTCTACAAAATGAGATTGAATTAAAGTACTTCGTTCGTTTTATTTAACCATTTTAATTCCTAGAATAACATGACAAAACTCAAAAATTTCATTTCAAAGTGCTTTTTCAAAAACCATTTAGTCTTATTAACCACATCTAGATTAGTTCCATTAACATATCATCAAATTATCGCACCTTAATTATTTTCAAATTTGTTATGTATGCATTTATCTCCTTTTTTCACATAACCACCACATTTCAAAACTGTAACAATTTTTTTATACTACTGCTTAGAATCAAATATCTCGTGCCAATGCTTAGGAACTTGTTTAAGATCATAAAGGTATTTTTATAAGTCTTCATACTTTATTATCAGACCCCTCTACAGCAAATCCCTCAAGTTAGTCCATATAAATCTCTTCTTCTAAATCTCCATTTAGAAATACAATTTTGACACGCATTTAATATATAATAAGATCATATAATGAATCAATCGCAATAAACATTATAATAGATGCAATTCTAGTAACAAGTGAAGTATCAAAATAGTCTACTCCTTTTTGCCTAGAGCCTTTAGCTTCAAACTTTCAATTGAACATCATCTACACGCAACGGTCTTACATCCTTTAGGTGAGTCTACCAAGTGTCAAACAAATATTCTTTGCTCACTTTAGGCTAGGGATAAAAAGGATATTCAGATTGAGATCTAATCCCACCATTGGAGATGCGAGATGCTCTAATGGTTATGAATTATGTGCAATATTTATGTGAGAAGGGATATTTGAAAACCAGACAAGTACTCAAAAGCATAATAGAACAAGCAATAACCTTCACAAACGTGATGTCAGGAGGAGTAATTCAGGTACAAATCAAAGAATTTTACAGAAAGTAAACCACAAAGGATTGGATCAGATTTCTGGCTTTAATTCTCCAAAACAAGAATTTCTAATAGCACAGTATAATCAACTTCGATCATGTGGGGAAATAATCCTCATATCCATAAAAAAAATATGCTCTTCAGAAAATAATTATAATTCAATAGATAGTAATTTCTACATTTTTAATGAAGATTGGTTACGAACTGAGATGGATCAGAAAATCTGGCTTAATTTTCTCCAAGAGAAAAACAAAAGAGCGCTCAGTAATTTCAGCTTCGAATCATCTGGGGAAAAAATCATCACTTCCATCTCTTTAACTGACGAAAAATGAAAATATTTATTGTTAAATTAAAATTGAATTTCACCGATCCGATTGAAATACAAAGCTCCACAGAACAAGATCTCTGCTTAAAAATCAGATCTGTAAGTGAATATAGCGTCGGCTCATACGCAGCGCCCACTGATCAATAGCGCCGGTAATCAGTAATCGACGCGTCACATTAAATTATAATTCATACAACGCATTAATCAAAAAGTTAAAACTCAAAATAAAAGAGAAGAAAGGGATTGGGAGGCCCAAGATCTGTTGGAATAGAAATTTGGGGGCGGAGGCTTGCTTATTTATATACAGCAGCTGTAGAAGAGGTTGAGGTGGCTGCGCAAGGGTACAGAGAAACCCTAATTTCAGAATGAGGAACTATCCACGTCACGTGTTCAGTTCTCGCATGCTTCAGCCTTCAGCTTCTCTCTTTTGTTGAAAATTGCAAAAGAAGGACCCAGTCTAATTAATGTAGTATTTGAACTCTCGGAGTTTATTTCTTGACATTTCATCTACACATTTTATGGACCCATAACTTTAATTAATTTTTCAATTACATTTCATTAATTTTTATCAAAAAATTAATATTTTTTCAAAACCAAACAGGGACTAGGCGTAAAACCAAATCAAACCAAACAGATTTGGTTTAGGTTGTTTAGCTTGGACTTCGGCCCAATACAAATTGAACCATTTAAAATGCATAAAAAATAAAATTAATTATATATTTTATTTTAATGTATATATTAAAAACTTGAAATTTTTCGGACCTTAAAAT
>CAIGRB010150406.1:80943-105010 GCA_903798255.1 Fraxinus quadrangulata
GTCAAAGAGCCTCGTACTCGAACTCCTTTTTTTTTTTCTCCTAAGGATATCTTCAACTGTTACACCAAATTGGCGCAATTTTGTTTTTACCAATTTGGTCTAACCTCCCCAAAGATTGTACCGAAGTTTATATCAAATGAATAGTGTTTCCTTTTATTTTCTTATTATTTATTTCTAAACAATCAATTTATTTAATCAATTAATTACAAATTATATTAGTACTAAATTTGTTAAATTAAAAATTATATTTAATGAATTAAAATATTGCATTTATTAATAAATTAATTATTTAAATTATTGTTTTAGTTTATTGTTGTATTGTACTTTAATTTATGTTTTTAAGATATTTATGTTGTTTTAATTTTAATTAAACTAATTATCAAATTTGTAACTTTTGAATTTTTAATGAACAATTTTATTTTATTATATCAATACTTTTTACTTTATTTAGAATTTAAAAATAAATGTTAAACAAAAAAAAGATCACATTAAAATAATTATAAATAAATTCAAATCAATTAAGTCAAAGGATTAAATAGAAGGAACAAAAATTTGTTGTAATGGCAAATGAAGGGCAGAATGGAAATAATGAATTATACCAACTTTGGTGTGATATTGGAGGGGCATTTTACTCCAAGATATTACATCAAATTTGATATATCATTGGAGATGGTCTAAGTCTTCCAAATCTTGAATAAATACTTCCAACTTAACTGAACTCAAAGAAATCTATTTGTCAATAAATACTACAATGTGCAACTTTCTATAAATTGCAATTTGGTCTCTAAACTCAAGATAAATTGCAAACTAAGTCCAAATGCCTTTCCAGCATTAAACTCCTTCTAATTATAGCTTGACCTTATAACATCGTAAGTGCAATTTCATAAATAAATAATTAGTATGAAATATCAAAGTATGTCCAACTTTGAAATTTTGTGTTGATCTATTGGGTTGGGAGGTGTACCAATATTCTGATGACTGCGTCAGCCAAGCTCCTAGGGACTAAAATAATAAATAGATCATTCGTTGTCTCTAAATTTGAGTCTCGCTGCAACATGCCAACAGGTGGCTCTTAGGTTAGGGTTAATAATAGTCAATTGAAACTTGTCCAAATGAGATATAAGATGCAAAAAAAATAATAATTAAACTAAAACTAAAATCGTTTCTTCGTTACATTAAAACTTCTTGAAATATCAAGATCTATGTTCTTGTTTTCAGTTTAACCTATCATATTATCGTGATCAGGGGCGGAGCCATGTATGGTGCCCACACTGAAATTTGGGCTGCAAATTTTTTTTTTATTATTTGTATGTTAAGTCCAACCCAAAGAAATACTATACTCAGGCCCTAGTGTCCCAGGCCCAGCCCAAAATCACAATAGTTTTCATCCTTCCCGCCCGGCCCCTGCTGATCCATTTCACTCCCTAAACCCCACCCCCTGACCCCCGTCTTCTCCATTTGCGCAGCCGCAGCCGACAGCCTCCGAGAAAAGAGAATCTGTTGAATAGAAAAGGCTTCGCCCCTGTCGAGGAGGAACTAACTCAACTGAGGAACTGCTCCATTTTAACTTCACACCCGTAAGCCGTAACCCGTCGTCGGCGTCTCAGCGTGACAGCGTCTGCGAAGCGTCTGCACCATTTCACTTCGCAGCCGCCTGCCGGCTACTCCACCTCCGGCCCCTCACCCTCGAGCTCCATTTACTTAGCAGTAGCAGTGTAGCACCCGTGAGTCCAGAGTCCATGACCCGTCGCCGTCTAGACCATTTCACTTCGCCGTTCGCACTCGCCTCTCCGCCTCCAGCGGCCGTGACCCGTCTGCAGCTCTGCTCCATTTCATTTCGCACCTGCCTGCTCTGCCGCCGGCTCTCACCCTCCGGCTCCATTTCACTTCTTACGGTAAGAATGTATAGCTTTTACGGTTTTACCCAATACCCACTGTTGAAATTGGAATTGATTGGTTATTTGGTTTTGTTGAATCAGTTGTGTCACACTCGGCTGCTCGCCTGCTCCTGAATTGGTTTTTTGTTGAATCAGTTGTGTGTGAGTTGTGACTCAGTGACTGTGATGAATTGAAATTTGGGTATTGTTGAGCAGAAGTTGCTGAAATTTGGGTATTGTTCAGTAGAAGTTGCTGTTGAAATTGCTGAAATTTGGGAATGGTTGAGTAGAACTGTAGAAGTTAGTCTGTTATGAATTGAAATTGGTGAAGTTGAGTAGAAGTTGCTGAAATTATTGAATTGAAGTTGGTCAAGTTGCTGAAATTTGGGAATCGTTAACTTGAAATTGTTGAAATTTGAGTATTGTTGAAAACTGAATTTTATGAAGAGATTCTTTCAAAGAAAAACTAACTTGGAAAATGTAAATGTTGAAGGGGGGATGTCGAATAATGTAGAATTTGATGTCACTAAACTTCCAACTGATCCTGGTCTGAGGATACCCATTTTGGATTACAATGCTAATATCCGTGATCAAGTTCGAAGAGCATATATGTTAAAGGGTCCTTGTCAGCCACATGATCATGACTTTCCAAAACGACAATTTGGAGTAAAAGCTAGACGATTCAATCCTTCTTGGTTTAAAGAATTCGGTTCTTGGTTGGAGTATAGTGTAGAAAAAGATGCTGCTTATTGTTTGTATTGTTATCTTTTCAAATCAAGTTCTGGAAAGCAAGGTGGAGGTGAGTGTTTTGTTGGTGAAGGTTTTACATATTGGAAAGAGAAGAAAAAGCTTCATATTCATGTTGGAGAACATGATAGTGCACATAATCAAGCCCGCATTAAGTGCGAAGCTTTGATGAATCAAGACCAACACATTCAATCAGTTTTGTATAAGCAGTCAGAACAAGTACGAAGTGCATATGTTACACGTCTTAATGCAGCTATTGATTGTGTTCGACTTTTATTGCGACAAGGACACTCATTTCGAGGACATGATGAGTCAATTGATTCTCTCAATCCAGGTAATTTCTTAGTCCTATTAGAATTTTTGGCTGCTCATAATGAAGGTATTAATGCTGTGACATTTGGAAATGCTCCTCAAAATTGCAAATTGACATCACCTGATGTTCAAAAGGATATAGTAAATGCTTGTGCCGTTGAGACAATCAATGTTATTATCAAAGATATTGGTGATTCATTATTTTCTATTCTAGTTGATGAATCTCGTGATGTGTCAATGAAGGAGCAAATGTCAATTGTAATACGTTATGTAGATAATAGTGGACATGTGAATGAACGCTTCATAGGGATTGAACATGTTACAAGTACCACGGCTCTATCACTGAAGGCTGCAATTGATAAGGTATTTTCTAGATATAACTTGAGCATGTCTAGCTTGAGAGGACAAGGTTATGATGGGGCAAGTAATATGCAAGGTAGATTTAATGGTCTAAAAGCACTCATTTTGAAAGATAATCCATGTGCCTTTTACATTCACTGTTTTGCTCATCAACTCCAACTAGCTCTTGTAGCTGTTGCGAAGAAGAATATTCCTATTACTAACTTCTTTCGTGTAGTCGGTGATGTGGTAAATACTGTTGGAGCATCTTCTAAACGTTGTGATCTTCTTCGAGAGAGGCATTCAGACTTTATTGTTGAGGCATTGGAGAAGGGTGAGATTTTAAGTGGACGGGGACTTAATCAAGAAACAACCCTTCAACGTGCTGGTGATACGCGATGGGGTTCACATTATAATTCATTGGTTAGCTTACTTGTCATGTTCTCTTCTGTTACTGATGTACTTGCAATGATTGTTGAAGATGACTCTTGTTCTTGTGACCAAAGATCCGACGCGACAAATTTATTGGAGTCGATACAGACATTTGATTTTGCATTTAATTTACAGTTAATGAGAAGTGTCTTGGGGATTTCAAATGAACTGTCAAAAGCATTACAACGGAAAGATCAAGATATTGTGAATGCAATGCAATTGGTGAAGTTATGCAAACGACGACTACAAATAATGAGAGATGAAGGGTGGGACTCCTTTTGGGAAGAAGTATGTTCTTTCTGTCAACAGCATTATATTGATGTACCCGGCATGGATGATATGTTTGTACGTCGTGCACTTCGTGGTCGCCTACAACGTAATCCTCCAGAACTTACAAATTTACATCATTATCAGGTAGATTTGTTCTACTCTGTCATCGATCTTCAACTTCAAGAATTGAATGATCGTTTCTCGGAGGTAAATACAGAGTTACTAATGTGTGTAGCTTGTTTATGTCCACAAGATTCATTTTCTTCTTTTGACAAGAAAAGTTTGATTCGCCTTGCTACGCTTTATTCATTAGATTTCTCAGTATTAGATCTCGTTGTACTTCATGATCAACTTGGGACTTATATTTTTGACATGCGCTCTAACAAAGAGTTTGAAGGGTTGAACAACCTTGGTGATCTTGCAGAAAAGTTAGTTCTGACAAAGAAAAATGTGGTATATCCATTGGTTTACAAGCTTTTGACTTTAGCATTGATTCTACCGGTTGCTACCGCTACTGTGGAGAGAGTATTTTCTGCAACGAGCATTGTAAAGGATAGATTGCGTAATCGGATGGGTGATCAGTGGATGAATGATAGCACAATTGTTTATGTCGAGAAAGATATATTTTTGAAACTCGATAATGAAGTTATTGTAAAACGATATCAAAATATGAAAACTCGAAAGGATCATGTGTAATTTATAAACTATTGTCATTTTTAGTGTTATCGTAATATTGTTTTATATTTTTATTATCATTACATCCATGACAAAAATTCGACGTTCAATATCGATAACTTGTGCCCACCCTGACAAAAAATCCTGGCTCCGCCCCTGAACGTCATACCTGACAACGATAGAAAATCAAGCATATAATACATGTAACTATAAAATACTTCCCTTTTCTCAATTTTATTTGAGATTCCAAACTGTTGTAACGAAATCGAAATCTATTTCAGACTGGCCAAGTCAATTAGCTGAAAAAGCAATATTAATCAATAGTATAGAGTTTTGAGTAGTCAATATTTTGGGTCACATTAAAAAAATTAAGTACATGTAACCACTGTTCCCATCTCTTTAACCTGTGAACTGCAACTGTATCTGGTATAAGCTGGTGTGAGCACCTTCCATTAGTTCCAGGATAGTCATACATCGCTGGCTTGTTAGAAAACCTATTTTTGGCCTTTTCCCCTGCATTCAGCCATTGTCCGACCATCTTGTCTTCCGGTCCGAACGTATGATTCTTAGGAATTTCAGAATTCCCAATCCATTCAACAAGATCCCAGGATAACACGAAACCCATTCCCGACATGTAATTCACAAAGGGGTTCATGCTAGGACATGGAATCACAAAACCATAGTACAAATCAAATCTTGGTAATGGCTGCAGAGACAATGCCAATGGCTCAAGTCTTATGAATACATCATCATCAGCCTTCATTACGTAGTCGTATTGTCGGGATAGGATCCAAGGGAGAGTGGAGAAATACGTGTACGTTTTGCCACTATTCATGTTTTCAGAACAATTAAGAATGATTATATCGTTAAACCGCATGATCTCGAGGGCTACGAAGACTCTTTGTTCCGGTTTTGTGAGATTGCAGAAAACAAACTTGACGTCAATTTTGGCTATGGGAGAGGATTGAATTCCGTAGATGAGGCGGAGGAAGTGGCGACGGTCGTAGTTGTCGGGTCTTGTGAGGATTCCGATCAGAAGGCTGAATTTTTGTTGTGGAGAAGATGTGTTTTGGAGTGTGATGCTAGTGTATGTAGGAGGTAAAAGAAGGGACTTGAAGTGGATGCTCATGAAGAGGATGAAAAACAGAAAGAGGAGAATAGAAAATGCAGATAATGTAGCTAGAGCTATTCTCAGTTTCAGCATTCTATGTAATATTTCTGTTTCTATTAAATGTGGTAGGGTTTGACGACTATGAAAAATGTTTAGTATGTAATATTAAACTAGATTTTAACTTTTTTTCTTTATTTGATACGATTCATCTACGTTACTAAACAAACCATGATTGTTTTTTTAACTGAAATGAAAGGAGACACCTGAAATTTATTCATGCCATGCTTTAGAATGTGAAAAAAGTAAAGAAATTGGCTAAATCACGCTGGATAAACACGCAGAAAACAGGCCAAAAAATAATAAAAATGTGACATCCTTGGATTGTTCGATGGGGATGAAGAGTTGCCATGGACCCTGTGCACATTTTTAATTTGCTTTGATAATTCAACGTTTTAATACTATTGCTTTGATTGTTCCCAAAAAAAAAAAAAATTGATAATAATTATTAAAAAATTTATTTAGTGTGTTTATTTTCACTTATTCAGCAAGTTTTGATATAAATGCTAGAAGTTAGACCTCGACGTAACATATTTGGCTCTTTCTTTCATAATTCAAGTTTCTCGTATCCTTTTCAAGCTTACTCAAGTTAGTCTCAGTGTTACAATCCCTAGATCATCTTAATTTAGAGTCACGAGACGTCTACACTCACTATTTTATGTAGATAATTGTAGGTTATTAGGGTTTGAAATTCTATTTTGAAAGGTCTAAATGTCTATCTTATTAGGAGAAGTAACTAAAATTTTTATGTGCTATTTATTTATTTAATCTTTATTTAATATGGGATTCACAAATGCAACGGAGTAGATTAATTTGTGAATTTCTAGTTGGGCTCGTGAAAACCCTATTTAGAAGTTTCAAATAATCTCCTTCAAATGACAAATGGATCAAGTTGGGCTCCTAGAGGCCCGAACGAGAAATGTTTTTGAGGATCTTTTTCCTTTCACAAAATTGCCAACACAAACGCCATGCTCTCACTACAAACTGCCAATCCTCTAGAGAGTACAACTCCACAATGAAGAAGGAACGATTATTCCAAAGTTCTGTTGAACATATGCAACCAACAAGATTTGCATTAGAACTGCAAAATCGTTCCCTATATAAAGAGCTACATCTTATAACAATATTCGTAAGTACTCAACTAAGAAAAATCAAATTTTAGCAAGAAGAAATTAAGATGCCTACAGACGAGGAGCTTCTTCTATTGGATTTGTGGGTTAGTCCATTTTCGACGAGGGTGAAAATCGCACTAGGTGAGAAAGGTCTGTCGTATAAAACCCAAGAGGAGGACGTATTAGGAGGGAAGAGTGATTTACTATTGAAATCGAACCCTCTTTATGCCAAAGTTCCAGTGTTGCTGCACAATGGGAAACCCGTAGTTGAGTCCACCAACATTGTGTATTACATCGATGAGACATGGCCTTCACCCCAATTGCTGCCCGCTTGCTCTTATGGAAAGTCCAGGGCTCGCTTCTGGGCTGATTTCATCGACAAGACGGTTCGTTTACTCCACACGAAGAACATATGTTCTTACCTTCATGCACTCGATGCCTAGTAATTTTCTGTACAGTTCTTCAGATAGGTTGAGTGGACTAATATAAAAAGATTAATGTTATTCATCAGTCTATGTGACAATTAAATAACATTAAATAATATATTTATTTAAATGTAAAGTCACATGATTCATTTAATTGAACATGTAAGGTATAATCCCTATATTGATGCCCTAACACCATTAGTGCTAAATAATATTATTCGTCTAAAAATTTAATTTTTACATATGCAACAATTTTTTTATGTGTTGGATGAGCCCTATCACGATGGTGCACAATTTATATAAATAGTTCTAATACTTTAATGCTATCTTGAGCCACCTAACCTAAAACTTAAAGTTGTTAAAGGGAGACAAACTTATTTAATCAGATTGCATCATTGATTCACTATGTGTATCATACATGATCATTGGAGTCCTTCCGGTGTTTCAGGTGTTCGATGCAGGCAGAAATATATGGCAAAGCAAGAGGGAGGAGCTAGAGGCTGCTAAGAATGAATTTATTGATATTCTGAAGAAGCTGGAAGGAGCCATGGGGGATAAGGACTACTTCGGGGGCGACAAATTTGGGTTTGTCGACGTTATCCTCATCGGCCTCACGACCTGGTTTTACGCGTACGAGAAATACGGAGGATTCAAGATTGAGAAAGAGTGTCCTAAATTTGCAGCCTGGATTAATAGATGCAAGGAGAGAGACAGTGTTGCCAAAAACTACATTGATCCTGAACGGACTTACGAGTTTGTGGGTCTGTTAAGGAAGATGCATGGTATTGAATAGTTAAATTGAAGGTGTGTGTTTTGCAATATTAATATGTGAAAAATAATTATCTTCCTTTATATGTACACATCTTCTCTTGTGCTTGCACTTTGGAAGAATGGAAAGGGGAAGATTTGTGGATAATAATTGCGAGGCAATTCTGTCTTGATTTGTAGTAAATTATAATCTCTTTTCCCTTTGTGCTTGAATTTTTAGAGCATATTTGACAATTATTATTGTAGAAAAAAAGAGTTTTCAATATTGATTTTTAAGAAAATGTGTGGTTAAAAAGTAAAGAAATTTTTTTATACGTGTAAAATGTTTTTTTGTGTGAATGTGTGGTTGAAAATGATCATATAACAAATCATAAAATAAATTAATCGTAGTCAAACGATGACTTAATTTTTAATGCTACAAAAGCGAAATCAACAAGTTAAATACTAAATTAATTTAATCATACTTTAACTAGTTTACTACATAAGAATGTTATTTTAAAGTCGAAGAACTAATGTATTAAAGGTAGGGCACGATCCTTTTCCTAGGCCATTGGCATGCCAAGCCTTGCTCGGTCTACAAGATTTTTCATTTATTTTTTCTAAAAATTTAAAATAAAGAAATTGCGAGGTTTTTTGGGAAAAAATATTTGAAACCGAAGGACCGATAACAACGGAGTCATTTATCCCAAAGTGCTATCTAGAAAGTCAATTAGACCAGAGCTCAACAACTCTCTGTTTTATTTTATTTAAACAGTTCATTTGAACGACGGTCTTTAAAGTTAAGCTTGACTAGAAGACATGTCATGCACTACACTTGTAGGACAACTACGAATCTAGGTGACCACATTTTGATACTTATAAAGTGTGCGGATATATTTGGGAAGTGTTTATAAACACCTTCGATCAAATAAATATTTTTATCCACAGATTTTATCGGACTCACAAATACACTCCCATTTCTATATGTTTATAACCATTTCCCAAACATTTTGTACAACACATACGCTAGAATTGCGTTAATTGCTCAGCTTCTCAAGGACAACAAGAGCCATAAATAGTTTTTCTTAAATCAGTGGGTTAAGTTTTCGTTATCATTTACTCAAAAAATAAAAACTTACAACATATATTGAATTAAAATTAGGAATGACAATGGTACGAGCATGTTAAAGTTGGGGTACTCCATGCCGTGCCCCGCTAGGGGCTTTAATGTCCCTTCCCATCCCGTTTATATATTTTTTTTCCCTATAAATTCTATGAGGTATTTAGATATTTAAATTGTAATTTCCTCTTTTATTCTTAAGGTGCATTTGATTGAGAGTATGTTATTTGCATGGAAATAAAATAAGTTTTAAACAATTCAAATGCCTAGAATTTATTTGTATGAAAATTATTCATTAAATTTATTTGATTGATTTAGCTTTCAACTTAGAAAATATTATATTTTGTCCATTTTTTATTGTGGTTAGATGAGAGATGGGATAAATAAGAGAGAGAAAGAGAGAGTGAATTTTCTGGAAAATAAAATCTTACTCCCCCTAAAAAAAATATTTTCTTTGATTTTGAAAAAAATATGATCACATGACCAAAAGTAGGAAAACGTTTTCTATGGAAAAAATGTTAACCAAACAACACAAAAATAAGAATTTGGATGAAAAAAATATATTTTTTCATGAAAAATATTCGTAATCAAATGCACTCTTGTTTATAAATACGTAAATTGTACTAATGGGCTAAAGTTGAAAAGACCAAAAATTCATTTAACAGCCCATTCAAATATAGAAGTTATTAAAATTGTAATTCATTTTGTCTGTTCTTATTAATAATACATTCTCTAATAAAATAATATTACACGTAATTTTTATTCTCTTTTTTATTTTTTTAATTACACATTGTTTAGAAAAATATTTTTCTAACAATTAAAAGTTCAAATAATGGAGCCAGACGGGGCTTACTATTTTAGTGACGATATATTTTATAGATTTATCTTTCAACACATTTACGTAAATACCCTGACAAGTGATTCCTTCCTTCCGCGCACTTTTAGTCAAAGGATTGAAGCTTTAGTAAGAGATTCATTTTATCCCGCAACGAAAAACTATCAATCATGTTAGAGAATGAATATCTATACTATTTTATTTATTGTTTTTTTTAAATAACCCATAAATATTTAAAATATAATAATTTAAAATTAAAAGAATTAAACCGGGTGGGGTGTGGTTTGGAATTTCACATCTTCACGTTTTGACGACAACTCCATCGCCTTGAAATTGACTTGCCGCTCGAACAAGACAAATATCTACAGAGCTCGAATTTGGCAAGATAAATTGCCATTCCTAATCAAAATGGTCCCAATAAAACACTTGGCTACACGAGATAACTTCCAATACAAACGAAAGAGAAAGAGATTAATAATGCTATATATTTCATCATTTAATATTTTATTATGTTCTTAATATAATTATATTTAAAATAAATTAGTAAACAAGACAGTATATGACAATATTTTAATTCCCGTCCTGCTCTGCCTCGTGAAAGCCCTCAACAGGACGGGATCCGAGAGTTCCAATCTACCCCTTTGTCATCCCTATATCTTTGCGGATAATAAGGTAGGATATGACTTGAAAATTCATATATACAATGATTCTGGTAAGGGTCATCTTATGGTCTTTGACAAATCTTTGACGTTATGAACTACATTTTTTTAGGCTACGTTCACAGCATATGGATGGTAGCATGTCTCCTAGCTT
Organism: Fraxinus quadrangulata; assembly: GCA_903798255.1. NCBI lineage: Eukaryota > Viridiplantae > Streptophyta > Magnoliopsida > Lamiales > Oleaceae > Fraxinus > Fraxinus quadrangulata. The sequence continues at coordinate 91,816 of CAIGRB010150406.1, forward strand.
CTGTCAATTAGGGGAACCTAATGTTTTGTATCATCTTCTAAAAGCATGTGGCCATGAAAAATCCCAGAAACAAATTTTTTAAACGGATATGTCCCACGTACATAGACTTTATAATTCAAGCCTGCCCATAAAATATATAGGTGGCTTTGGATTGTGACAATTCCTCACGTGGAACTGCCCCGCTAGTCTACATATGTTAGGTGATTGTTGAAGTTTGTTCATCACATATTTTTTGAAGTAAAAAAAAAAATTTTTTTTTTGAAGAATATATAATTAAAAAGCGAAGAAAGGAAATGGATCACATAGAAAATTGTCTGTGCCAAACAAGGCTTAAGATTACATATTAATGTGGTCTCATTGAGAAAAAAATGTGATTTGTATATAGAAATATGTAAATATATATATAGTGAATTCGATTCCCTTTTCTTGCTTTTTGTTGCAATGAAATCTCGAAGGTGGATGGTATCATGAAAAGTAATGAAGTTGATTTGTCCAATTCTCGTTCTCACGATGTATTCATTTAGATTTCTAGTTAACGCTAACTTCAATCGAATAGCAAAACTGACGAATGATTTATCTTTATTAATTAATCCTTTAACTAATCTATTACTAACTAAATGGAAGCGGTTATGAAACTCAATTAAAGAAAAAAAAAAACTAAACATCAAATATGCATACGTTCTTCCATTTGAATATCAATTTCAAGAAATTGACAACACTTATTCAAACTTAAAACTTAATGTTCCTATTTTATTTAATAATTCATTTCGAGTAAAATTAAATGTATTCACACATATATCCTACTATACCTCTATAAAAAATGCGAACATATTAAGATGCATTAAATTACAAGAATATTCATAAGATCATGCAAAACATAGCAATATATTTCTATTTGCTATCTGACTTTTCAATGATTGTTACCGTGTGATATAATTGTTAGTTTTTCTCTCGAATGACAAAAGAAATCACAAATCAATTTAACTATTGGTTAAGTAATTTAAAAGCATTCAAATTCCAACAACTATTCATAATCAAACAAATACTTGAGTCAAAATCTGGATTTAATATGAAAATATCATAATATAGTATTCAAGGTTATCCTGACGTCTATATAATTAGCTGAACATTATATGATTAAAAAAACACATTGGATCGATACAACATCACCTCAAATTAAAGTGTGGAAAAAAGTGAAAAAAAAAAAGGTCTTGAATTCTTGAATATGTTCAAACAAAGATGTATGAAATTTATGTAAGAATGTATATTGTATCAAAGGCTTTTCTACTGCTTGTAATTGTTGGACAGATTAATAGTTGTAATACAGTAAAGTGCAGAAAAATAAAACTCATCGACTGATCGAGTCTCGTGACAGCACGATGTCCTAAAGCGAAATTGCCCGTCGATAACTGCTGCGACCTCATTGGACAATCACCTTCAGGATACAACGATCAAATAAAGTAATTGTGCAACAATCACAATTGATTTCCAGAACTTTCAAGTGTACTCCAGAAAATTATGAAAAAATTAAGTATAATATTTTTTTCTTCAATAGAAAGATATAATTCGTTTTTGTGTGTTTTTCCTAATGTCCAAATGAGAGTTTATATAGGTAGAGAAAAGATGAAACTGCCTCCACCATAATCCAACATTATATGCAGTGGTAATNCTTTAAATATAATGCGTGAGGTGTGACTCGAACCCCCGACCTCCCACACAAATTCCACAATTTTCACCAATTGGGCTCTTCATCTGAATTAATTATTTCTTTCACATATTATATTTATATTATAAATATCTAACAGTAATGGGTATGTAGGTTGCATCCAACAGCTTCTCCCCTTTAGGGTAATGAATACATGATAAAATTATATCAAAACTCATGCCCAATTGCTTTTCAAGTAGAAGTTGAAACAAATTAGGAAACAAAATTCGAATCACCCGATAGTACCATGCATTCGTATTTTATAATTGATTGGGATCGCATGGTTATATGTTCGAAGTAGCTGGTGGCCATTCTTCCCACCTTTGCCTTCAACAGTATGTTAGTATGCATGTGATGCATATGTGGACGGACAGGTTACAAAGAGCTATTGCCCACTTAAAAACTCTACATTTTTTCTAGAAATCAATAGAAAAATATCTATTCACACAATCACGTTGAAGAACAATATGTAGTTATATCTTTCTTGACTTAACTTTGAATAATGCCTATTATGAATTGACCTTCTTCACACCTTTTAATTTGAAACGTATAATGATCCGTTTGACGTGACTTTAAAAAATTCGAAGGAGTTCTTGAAATTCAAAAAATTACTTTTGAACATATTGACTAATTTATGAAAGTTTCTTTTTTTTTCAGTTAGAAGAACTTTTATAGAAAGTTAGTTCAATGTGACTTCTTTTAAAAACGTTTTTGAAATAAAAAATTCTTTCAAAAATTAATTTTTAAACAAAAATTAAGATAACTTTTTACGAAATTCTTCCATATGGAACAAAAGAAAAAACAAAAGCAAAAGTTAAGCTGAATTGGCTTTAAGTGTCTAAATAGGAAAAGTCATTGGAAGATAATAAAGCAGAAGATTGATCCTAATGATGAATCATATTACTTTTGATCGATTCACTCGAAGTTGACATGAGGTTTACTGGTGACTCTCTGTCCCAAACAGCATGATTTTGTTTTGCTTTTACTCATTGATCAATTCTCTTAGCCCTGTTTGATAGGTTTATTTATTATGGAAGTTGGAAATTATTTTTCATTTTTCAAATTATTGCATGTTTGATTGGCCAAAAATTGCATGAAATTGGTTTTCCTTCTTAAGCCCCACATGTCCCCCTTTTCTTGTTTTTTCCTTGAATTGATTTTTCCACCACTATGGTGGGAAAATGATTTTCTAGGCTTTTTTTATTTTTATTTTTATTTTTATAATTGAAACAAATTTTATCTCTTTACTGGACAATTTTTATGAAAAATTATGTCGATCAAACGCAATCAATTGATAATTTTCAGTAAAACAAGTTTTAAGCAATTCAATTTCCTGAAATTCATTTTCTTTCCACCCAAATTTCATTCTTGCAATCAAAAGGACTCTTAATTTTAGAAGAAAATATCATTTAAAAATATAAACTTTTTTTTTGACAGTTCGTTCCAATTCTCATGCCTCTACTATAACTTTACATGTTTAGGTTTTATCCCAATATAAGTACTAAAGATAATGAGTAGCATGCCATTTCTTGCTCAATGCTCGATAAGATAATATTACGTGCCTTGCACATGCTACTATATAGTTTGTACAATTAATACTATGTCTAGTTATTGTCACTACATGAAGCTATATGGGTAGCCCGCAATGTCTTTAATATTTAAGTGAGTTCCATAGAGTCCATGTACTTGTGTTATGTTTTCTAGACATATAGGCCACATTGTTCATGGCTATGAATAAAATATGAAGGGAGGTTGCCTTGGATTTTGAAAACAAGAAGAGGTGCACATGTGCATGTACAGCTCTTGCTATAAGAAATTCAAAGGAAATAAATAAGGAGCCCCAATCATGCAAAAAGAAAATCCTCAAAATTAGCAAAGTGAATTCTAAGATGAAAATTGAAATGGGTCAAAAAGCAACTAGTGTTTAGGAAAAGGAGCAAGGTTCAAGTGCAAATACGGCTACTAATAGATAGCAAAGTTATTGATCTAGGTTCTTGGTTTGGCATGATGAGGCGGGTTAGGTTGGACATGGCTTTTTGAAGACTGGTTGACGTTAGTTTTTTTCATATTTTTTTTTTTCAGTCCTCGTTTGACCCCTATTTTTGAAATCTTACTTTTACTTAAATTCAATTTTAATAAAATAATTTTACATGTGGACCCATAACTTTTTTCCTCTTTTCTAAACACGTATTCTTAAAAAAATACCATTTTTTGTAAAATCTATTTTTAAAAAATATTTTTGCTTCATGAGAAGTTTAAAGAGGCAAGCCATTTTCGAAAGGGGTGTTTTGAGTTCAAAAAATTGAGCCCTTATTTAGCACTCATTTTTTTAGAATTCATTTTTAACAAACTTTTTTTTTTCAATCAAATATTTTATGGGGTTCATAACTTTTATCCACTCTTTAATTATACATTTTATCAAATTTTACTAAAAATCTAATTTTAATCCAAACTAAACTGGGGAGAATTTCTTGACCCTCGATATTGGAACGACGTGCACAAGCAAAAGGGCGACAACAAATCATGTAAAACATTCGTCTGAGATAAATTAATTTTTTATATTAATAAAATAATTTGAAGGCATGAATTTTTACCTTTTTGACCCATGGGAAAGTATAGTAACTTAACCACCACAACTATGAAAAAGTAAGAAAAAACTTTTTTTCTGTTAAAGATCGTTTCACTTTCCCTTAAATAAATAATTAACATTACACGTTTGCTTATAATGAAAAAACTTTTGGACCTTGGGCAATGGAATTCTCAAAAATATACATAAATAAATAAAAGGAGCAATATATAAAGTGCCAAATAATTTGGGGGGGTCCTACAATTTAGCTTTGGCTGAGATTTAAGGGCCCTACAAACGTGGTAAAGCAATGGAAGTTAGTTGTTGTTTAATAGCCAACTTAACATTGTTATTTTGTGTTGAATTATTAAGGAGATTAGTCATTAATCAAGATGTTAGTCCGTTCCTTTCATGTCATACGACTCGATAGAGCTAAAGACTGATACATAGTATCTGTCCAGAATTCGTATTATGTGGAACAAATTTATGGACATTAGTTGAAGTTAAGAAACAAAAAACATAGGTTTATAAATTTGGGCATAGCTGGCTAGTTGATGTTTTATTAGATATTTGGATTATTTCTATTACTGGAAACTGATTTTGCAGCTATAATAAAAATATTGGGGATTAATTTGTTTTCTTTAAAAGTTAAGGATTAACTCGCTACTGAGATAATAAATTGAAGACCAATATTGCAAATTTTCAAAAATATAAATAAATATGACTTTACCTGCTAGAATCTAACAGCCCTTTTCATTAGTTACTGCCTCAATCTCACGTGCCTTTCACTTGTAAGTAACTAGTATTCCCTTTTCATTAGCAAATTAAGCCCCACACAAAAAGAAAGTAGATTAAATCATTTGATCTCCGTACATTCCAACTTAAAAAGAAAATTAACAAAAACTTTAAGGAACTATTGATATGTTTTATTTCTTAATTACTTGATAATAATTAAGCTTTGTTCAATTATCGCATGAGTGTGTATTTTTTATTTTTTATGAAACTACTAGAATTGAATTGAACTTGCTGGTTTAGTTCAATTCTAGCTAAGATAGAAATAATTCTACGCATATACGAATTTAATTCAATGAACTTATTTTAAACAGTGTTCTATAACGTGCGTAAATGTTCTGGTGTTTTCGAAACACCCACATATAGAATATGCGCATGATAATACGGTCAAAACTTGAGAATCGTGTTATCTAAATTTTCGGTGATCCATTCAACAATGAATTACAACTCCATTTGACTACTAATTAGATGTTCAATGACATTTAGATATACGATGATCATAATTAATGATGAATAACATTTACTCATAAAATTCTCTCTAATACTTGACTCGAATGAATAATGCTACACATTACAGATTGCACTTAGCACCAGTCTATTTGATGTGAGACCATTGACACAATGTTCAATAAAATAAAAATCGTATCCTAGTGGGAAGCTGCGGTCAGATTTATTTGGTATGAAGCAATCATTATGGAAGAGAATCTCTTATGCGCAGAAGTGTACAGTTTGTGAGGGGAACTTGGGATCCAATTGAGGCATATCCCGCGATTTATTTCCGCCCATTGTTGAGGGGTCGGTGATGGGTGGTTCAGGATATAGTTTGGCGTAAGTTGGGATACCTGGGTATCAAAAAAAAAAATCGTATCAGTAAATATATTATCATCTATACGGATACTAAACTTCAATTATGCTAAAATAGTATTACTCTACCTTATTTGATATAACTTTCAATTGAAATCAAGCGAATCGAATAGGACCAAGTTGATCTCCACATTATACATCTCCAATTTCATTTGAGTATGGAAAGGAACAAAAAGAAACATCCAATTCCAACCAAGGTATTGAAAATGACATATTAATCATGTGTGATTATATTTCCTATAATAAAGTACATGAATGTATTATGCTGAACACGTGCGATTGTGTTTCAATAACTTGATTACAAATCTCTCCCTGTCAATGCACGATCCACGAAGCCAACACAACACTGGTGAAGTGATGATGGAAGAACAGAGAATCCCTAACAAGAAAAGAAAGGAGAGAAAAAAGGAAAGGATATCAATCAATTCTCTCTCCTCTTTGCTGCACTGTAAATTGTAAGCTTTGAAATTCCACTCTTTGCTGCATTCTTTGTTTTCACACATTCTCTTCTTAAAGTTTCCCTCAGAAAGAAACCAAACCCTCTCTCTCTATATATATATTCTTCTCGGGATAATATATACATCGTGTTCGTGTACTTGCCTGATAATTCCCGGGAAATGGGTGAAGAATTGTTCGTATTAGGACCCTCTGGCTCTGATAGAGCAGTTGAACAGGTTTTCCTCTTGCCCCCATATAGTTTACAAAATTCAATTTTTTTAGTATTATTATTATTATAGTATGTAATGTAAAGTAATGTGATGATTTATTCATACGCATTCTTTGAGCCCTTTATAATGTGATTTTGGCACTTTGGGAGACATAAATTTGTCAATTTTTTTGTGTCGAAGTTCATGGAGAATTCAGTTGTACTGAGGGAGAACATTTTCTTATCTGAAAAAAATAATTAAAAAAAAAAAACCCAACTTGACGACTACATGCTGATGAGGGCGTGCAATTTGTCTTGAAAAGACTAGTAAAATGTTCTAAGTTTGAATTAAATTTAATTCTCTGTTATATTTCTCTCTTAATTGGTGGAGAGTTTTTGTATCCTTGGTGCTTTCTCACAGTTAAAGCAGGACACATAGAGATTTAGAGGTATATTATTCTGTATTAATGTCATAGAATTGAACTTTGGATTCTGGAATTTGTAAATATTACAAGTTCAGATCAGTTTTTTTTAATTTTTTTTCAGCATCAAGATATTCAATCTGAAAATCTGAAAATTGATATGTGAGCTCTTATTGGTAAATATAATTTGACCAGGATTTTGCATGAAATTAATTCCGAATCGATTTTCTGCTAAGAGATTTCCAGGCCTTTTTTTTTCTCCCCTTTATTTTTGAGATTCACTTGATGCCTGTTACTATGATCTTTTCCACATTTTCGTCTCCCAGGTTTATATAGACTTAGTCTCAATTGCTGAGCTGACAGAAGGTCGTACACAAGTTTAGTTTTTCATATTCACGTTAGAACAACCAAATTGACTATGTCATATAGTTTCAAAATCACAGAGATTCATGTTTCAAGCAACCAAATTGATTTTCAAAATTAATTTTTTTCTACTATTTACTGCTAGAACAGGTATCACTATACACTTTTAATAGAAATACTTTGTATTTCTTACATTATTCACTGCCTTGCACAGGCAATTGTTGCATTAAAGAAGGGTGCTCATCTTTTGAAGTATGGCAGAAGAAGGAAGCCCAAATTTTGTCCTTTCAGATTATCCACGGTATGCATTCAGAGAAATGTATAGTGATGCTCACAAACTATTTGACCTTGTAATTAGGCTTGAAGCATTGCTCTTTTTTGTTTCCGAATAAAACTATGTACAAGCTTACAGTCTATTCATTTTTCCAGGTGTAGCAGAATGGTTAATTAAGTTTTGAGTGCTAAATTTTAGTACCTTCGCCATTGTCTCGAAGTTTCCAGTTTTTGTTTTTGTTTTTGTTTCTGTTAGATGATTCGATATTTTATCGGCTTACTACTTTCTTCACATTCTTTATGTGAGACCAACTGATATCACCATTTGTTCTTTCAACTTCGTATGTCTTGGATGATTCATTGTGTCCAAATTTCTCAACACTTTCTTAAATGCTGGAACACTGAAACTGTGTTAAGTTGAAGGAAAGGTACAAATAACTTTCTCATGATGGATGTGTCAATCGTTGTGCTCTTGGTAAAGGAGAAATAGGAGATCGGGTAGGTTATAGTCCAATAAGGTGTTTCGAAAAGATTTACTCAAATTAGACTTAACAAAACTTCTGTAGTTTGGTTCTGTAAGTTTTGATGAAACATGTGATAGCTGTGCAAACTAATATCACTAAGAATTTGAATCTTTGGAACAACATGATATCCTTAATCAAGGAAATAACGTGATTCTTTTTTAAGCTGATGGAGAAAAGGAAACATATTCATTTATGGCAAAGTATGGTGCTAGGGAAAATGAATTTCCATTAATGTTGATATGCATAATCAATATAAAATAATAACAGAAGGAGATAGGATATGGTAATCTACATTGCATAAATTTTCTACGTTCAGCTGTAAAACAGGAAACTTGCATTAAACACTTCGATTTAAATAATATATTGGACAAAATATTATGAGATGATACTTTTATGGAGTACATTTTCTTGTTAAAGTACGCGTAGAGTAGTATATTATAAATAATGGAGTGTAATCAAGAAGTATCTGCATAACATGATAACTGGTGTACGCAGAAATTCTCTAATTTGCTAACATTTCAGTGTTCCAACAACTAATAGCTGTGATTTTCTGATTTCTACATATTGGACCATGCCTCACTTCCAATTCTTGATTTTCAGGATGAAAAATTCTTGATTTGGTATTCTGGTCAGGAGGAAAGACAGCTGAGATTAAGCTCAGTCACGAATGTTGTACGTGGCCAAACCACTGTAAGTTAATGAAATTATTTTGTTTCAACTTGTATGATGTTATATGATGTATTTTATATCCAAATGTTGCTTCTTCTTCTTCCTTTTTTTTTTACACAGAAACAACTTCAACCAGAGAGGGAAAGCCAGTGCCTTTCACTTGTCTATGGAAATGGTGAATGCTCCCTTGATCTGGTAATTAGAAAAAGAAGTGTTATCCATGTGTAATTAAATTTTTTTCTTGAACTTTAAACTTTTTTCATGCATCTCTTTTATCTTTATGTAGATATTCAAGGACAAAGAGCAGGCTGAGACTTGGTTTTTGGGTTTGAGAGCCGTAACATCCAGGAGTAATCGTAATGGATTGTTGAGTACTTTGAAGAAACGAAGGGGGGCACAAAGTTGTATAAACAGTCCATCTGGTTTTATGAGAAGGAAACAGATCTTAGGACTTTTGGAGGAGAAAATTAGATCATCTCAGGTTCTTACCCCACTTACTGTTTGTTGATGGAATTACCAAGTCATGTTCACCTATCTATGAAACAATAGAATATAAAGAAATAGTTTCATTAGTTGTGCTGAATAATTTTAGTTTCTAGAAATGTGCTCGAGTATAAATTAGGGTTTTCCATAGATATGGCTGAGTATATTGAGAAATATTTCTTAAAAGTATTGGCAATGTTCATTTAGTAAGAGATGCAAAATGACAAGTAAATCGTTGTTAGCTGAAGAAATTTTCAGATATTGTTAAGAAAATGACAATTTGATTTCAACAGTTGCACCAACTACTTTTTATGATAGTATTCTCAACATACTTTGCCCATCGAAAATTATATTGAGGGCCAACTTTCTATAGACCAGGCCACGAAGTCTAGACAATCTTTAGTTCCCACTAATACTATAAGAAGAAGAAACAAAACTGTCCTTTTTCCCTACAATTCTTCAGAAAACTTAAGAATATTATGTTATGCATTAAAATAAATCACCCGTTTACTTCATTTGCAAGGAAAGTTTAGGTTTGAAATTTCTATACATGCCATTATACTTCTCGATTATTTAATTACTTTTCCATAATATTCTTACTTTTTTCCTCCAACTCCCTAAAACAACATTTAACTCTATTTCTTCGACGATTTAGGTACACAGTTTATCTGGGAGTCCACCTCAGGCATTATCAGCTAGATGTACTTCTGATGGTTTATCATGCTCGTCCAATAGTTTTTATTCAGAATCAAGTCTATCAAGCATTCACAATACCACGGATTTCTTAGCTCCAAGTTCTCCATTTCGTCAGCAAGGCCAAGAAGATCCAAATGAGCAAGCAATTTGTGCCAGTTCAAAAGTGGTTAGTCTGTTCTCAACAAATCCTCTTGAGTCATCCGAATCTGGAAATCATATATTGAGGGATGTCTTAATTTGGGGGGAAGGAGCAGGAAAAGGGTGTTTGGAAGGTGGCGGAATGGAATTGGATGCTTTATTGCCTAAAGTTCTTGAATCGACCATGATGTTTGATCTTCATTCCATATCTCTGGGAAGGAAGCATGCTGCAATAGTAACCAAGCAGGGCGAAGTATTTTGCTGGGGCGAAGGAAGGAGGGGAAGACTCGGACATAAAGTTGATATTGATATTACCTACCCAAAGATTGTTGACTCCCTTGTTGGAGTTCATGTTGATTCCGTTGCTTGTGGTGAGTATCAAACATGTGCTTTAACATCTTGGGGTGAAGTGTACACGTGGGGCGACAATTGTAGTACCGATTTAGCAGATGAACATAGTAAGAGAAGCCTTTGGCTGCCTCATAGACTTTATGGTTCTCTAGATGGTGTAACTATATCTCATGTTGCTTGTGGACAATGGCATACAGCAATTGTTTCCACATCCGGGAAATTATTTACATATGGGGATGGAACATTTGGAGTCCTTGGCCATGGAAATCTTCAAAGTGTGTCTTACCCTAAGGAAGTTGAATCACTCAAGGGGCTACGGGTAATGACCATTGCATGTGGATCATGGCACACAGCTGCCATAGTGGAAATCATGGTTGATCCTATCAAATTTAATAATCCAGGTGGAAAATTGTTTACATGGGGAGACGCTGATAAAGGAAGGCTCGGTCACTTTGATCAAGAGAGAAAACTCCTGCCAACTTGTATAGCAGAATTGGTGGATCATGATTTTGTTCAAGTATCTTGTGGCCGGACTCTTACTGTAGGATTAACTAGCACTGGTAAAGTTTATACAATGGGAAGTGCAGCACATGGCCAACTCGGGAATCCACAATTCAGGGACAAGTCAATAGTAGCCGTACAAGGAAAACTTGCTGACGAGTTTGTCAGGGAAATCTCATCAGGATCTTATCATATTGCTGCCTTAACATCTCAAGGAAAAGTTTACACTTGGGGAAAAGGTGAACATGGACAGTTAGGATTGGGTGATATCAAAGATCGAAATTCGCCAACTCTAGTTGAGGCACTGAGAGGAAGACAGGTAGAACATATTACATGTGGGGCAAATTCTACAGCTGCAATTTGCTTACACAAATCAGTATCTAGTACTGATCAGTCTGTTTGCAAAGGATGCAGCATGTCTTTTGGGTTCACAAGGAAGAAACATAACTGTTACAATTGTGGTCTTTTATTCTGTCGAGCATGCACCAACAAAAAATCTATAAATGCATCCCTTGCACCAAGTAAGAACAAGCCGTTTCGAGTCTGTAATCAATGCTTTAATCAGCTTTGCAGAGCTTTAGATCCAGGTAGTCATTTCAAGTTTGAAACAAACAGCCCAAGACCATTATTTATATCTGAGAAGGCATATCACAGCGAGAAAGAAGCAATGTGTCAGATGACTTCAGCAAGAAACTATTCCGATGATGGCAGTCAATGCTATGAGAGGAATAATTTGAGTAACCCCATTTCTTTGGTGAATGAGTTACCCAGATGGGGGCAAGTTTCGTGTCCTGAAGTTTTCAAGAAAAGATCTGGGGACCACATGATTACCCAAATTTATCCTTCAAGACATCAGTTATCTTCTCAGTCTCCACTTTGCTTACCAGAGGACTCCTCTCAATTAATATCTACCGCATCCAGTTCTACGAATGTAGAGAATAACTTGTCTCGATCGGAGAAGTTCCTCATTAAAGAAATTGAAAATCTTAAAACTCAGGTACTTTACCAAAGCTTTTGTAGTCTGATTCTGTGACGAGGTTTTTATAATTGAAGTCAAAGCTTACGTGAAATATCTCTATAAATAGTCCCTCTTGTTTTATGTACACATGTACAATTACACAAATTGCTTGCCTGGGAGGAAACTGGCGTTCTACCAAACCTCTGATTTATTGTTGTGGAAGATAGTAAATTTTGTTTAGCAAATTATAGATTTTCAACCTGGTTTTGCCAAAACTTCAAGAAAAATACCGTATTAGTATATAAGATCCTTTTATCTCCAATATGTGCTCCAAGGAGAAAGGAAAAGAGTTCTAGTGACTATGATTCCAAACTATTAACTTCAGAACAAGCACTGTAAGCAAACTGAGTTGCAATAATTTATCTTTTTCCCATTCTGGCTTAATTGGTGACTATTGATTAACACGTCCTTTCAAGTTTTAAGCCATGCCCTTTCTTTTTATAATACACAAGCGTCACATCAACATTTGAGTTCAACGAAGAACTAAGCAAATACATACTAATATTGCTGTATGATAACCTGAATTTTCCTAGTGATACTTATATTCATAGAAAATGAAGATAGATGTGTGTGCAGTGTTCTAATTTAGGAATGGTCACAGACAATATCCTAAAGCTCAGACTATCTTATCTGTTCTTTGATTACATTTTCATGAAGAAGTCTAGGACAGGGAAAGAGTGCTTGTCCACTGTTACTTGGCTGACTTGATTATTCACTACTATAGGGTATGAACAAAAAAAGATGCATGCATAAAATGGACTCATCTTTGGGTATAAAAGTTGATATGTTCTCCAGAGGCGTCTAAGAAGAACTAAATAGGAGTATGGCTAAGGCTAATTAGTAATTAACAATGTATTGCAGAACTAATTTATGGCTGATTCCAAAAATTTATTCTGCCTTTTATTTATGAGCTAGTATAATAAGTGTAGCAGCAGTCTTGAGGAATAGCCTTCATTTTTGCTATTACACAATGTTCTATTATTTCCTCCTTGTTATCTTATTAAAGAAGTTGATATTTCCGCATTTGGAGTTTACTGGTGGTTAACATTCGTCACGTCTTGTGGAAAATCAATTTTTCTTACTCATCATCTTATTAAAGAAGTTGATATTTCCGCATTTGGAGTTTACTGGTGGTTAACATTCGTCACGTCTTGTGGAAAATCAATTTTTCTTACTCATCATCT
>CAIGRB010150412.1:0-39504 GCA_903798255.1 Fraxinus quadrangulata
GAGGGAAGATAGTAAAATAATACCTAAAGGCAAGAATAGAAATCTGGCCGGCAAGTCTGACTCTAATAGCGCCTTTTCTGAAACAACGAACGTGATAGCATTAGCGTTGAAATGGAAAGGAAGGAGAAGCTTGCATGGGAAAATGGAAAAGGAGTGGGTGGTTGTAGGAGTACGAATTTCAGGAATTTTTTTTTAAAAAGGAGATTTTTTTACCATGATTGGAAATGACAACACGTGCCATGCCCTTACTTTGCCTCTTTTTATATATAGTGAAATTAAAATCCATGTGCCCTTTTTTATTGCAAAAACTATATGTACTATTTGAAAGAGGGAAAGTAGAGGTTTGACAAATAAAATTTTAAAAGACTTTCGTTTCAAAAATGATTTATATCAAAAATACATTTTTGTTCACCAAACATTATATCAAAATTTTTCTTATCTTAAGTAAATTTGTGAATAATTTGAATAAAGTCTAAGATCTTTTCTTGTAAAGAAGAGTTCTCCTTAATTAAATAATCATAATTAATTTTTTCTTTTTCAAAATCATTGAGTTTTCAAAAGTTTATTTACCTCTTTTTTCAATAAAGATTTTTTCTTAGAATAGAATGATTTAGAGCAAATTTCTCAAATTGCTCAAGAATTTTATCATAAGAAGCAGATGATTTATTATATAAACAATTTTCATTTGAATTTACCTTGTTTTCAATAGTCATGAAACACATGTTGGCAATTTTCTTTTGGCTTTCATCTTCTTCATGGTCATCATCATTACTCTCATCCCATATTGATTGAAGTGATTTATTTTTGAAAAATCTCTTTTTGTATAGAAATTTGGTTTTCTTGTGATCGGGTTTGTCACAATTATAGCAAACAATCTTATAACTCTTCTCTTCACTCTTTTCATTCTTTCTTTTGAAATCGTCGATTATTGTGAAGACCCCTCCAATTTTTGGTAAGAAGAACTAGATCATCAAGTTCTTCATCATTCATATTTTTGCATGGAATGCCTTGATCAATTACAAATTTTAAAGCAATTTGACACATTTCCCTTCTTTACTTTTAATTGTTTTCTCCTTTGTCTCGGTATGATTTAGCTCATATGTCGTCAATGTTCCATAGAGCTCTTTCTATGAATATGTGTTAATATCTTTTGTATTTTCTATAAAAATTCTCTATGATCTCCAATTCTCAGAGAGAGACCTAATCATTTTGCTCACAAGTTCACTATTAGTAAATTTCTTATCAAATCCTTTAAAATCATTAACAATATCGGTAAAACAAGTGATCATATCAATAATCGGTTCATTTGGCTTCATGAAGAAATTTTCAAAATTTTTAATTAAGAGATTTATCTTTGTTTCTTTCACTTTGCTAGTACCAACATGTGTGACTTTTAATGCAAATCAAGTATCATATGTGGAATCACATGTAGTAATACGATTAAATTCATTTTTATCTAAAACACAATAAAGTAGATTTTTTACTCTAACATTTAAAGATAATTTTCTTTTATCCTCTTCATTATATTTCTCTTTAAGTTTAAAAATTATTTGATCCAGTTTACCTCATCTTTAATAACCGCATATAATGACCAAATTCAATGACTTCCCAAACATTATAATTTATAGGTTGAACATAAATCATCGACCTAGCTTTCAAATAATTATAATGTGTGCCATAAGAAAGGAGGATGATTTGTGGAATATCCATCAATGTTTTGAAGATTGTGGTTAGCCATTACTCAAGATTGTGAAATATTTAAAAATGATCATCTTACTTTGATACTAATTGATAGCCCATGAATAATTAACCAAGAGGAAAAAAAAATTAGTTTTTAAAATTTTTTCGAAAAATTAATCTAAATTCAATCAAATAAAGATTAAATAGATTAATTCAAATAATAAGCATAAATATGAAAGCGACAAGTAAAAGTGAAGAAATTATGCAAACGATATAATTGTGGAGTTTCGATCCAAAACAATTATCTGCCATTTCCATTACCAAGCTCTTCAGCAAGAGCAAAGTTTTTTTACTTATTGATTAACTTATGGTGCAATTCAACTATTTACAACGATTTCAGTGACTTACAAATAAGGAACTATCCTTATACAATATTATGTTTTACGGGGACCTCAATATGACCTACACTATTAAATTTTACGAGAATTCAATATGACTCATACTTTGACTTACAACAAGGAGTATCGATCCTTATATTATAGAGCTTTCACACTACCTCAACACGACCTACAAGTTTAAAGTAAATGATTTTACAATGAAAACCCTTTCTTAAAAAATGATACAAAAAAATTAAGTATTAAAAGAGGTTAACACTTCAAAAAATAGCAATAAAATGAAAGCTCAAGTGTTAGATGAAATTTTTATGATGAATAATATGATTTTCAAATGTTGAATCAATAAATCAAAAAATTTCAAAGTCATTGGTTAAAGAATTAAATANAAAGATATGAGAAATTTTGATGAACATGATGATTTTATAAGTTTGATTCAATCAATCAAAATTTTCAATATGAAGAAGCAGAAGAAATATATGCAATATAAGTTCAAAAATTTTCTTCAAAATATATCTCTCTTTCATAAGTAATAAAAATAATTTAAGTGCAAAAAGAAAGATAAAAAACTTTGTTTAAGATGATGATTAAAGAGTTTGAATCATTCAACTTTTTTATAAGAAAAAATAAATGAAATGAATGCAAATGTAAGTTTAAAGAAATCTCTCAAAATATATCTCACTTTGATATTTTTGAAAGTCTTGTGAAGAAGGAAAGAGTGAGGATATTTAAGAGTTCAAAAAGAAAAATACTCCGTCGAACCGGATAACCAATCGGACGTCAGCCTTTAGATCCGGGCAACCAAAATAGACGTTATGCATATGAAATCTAACGATAAAAAATCCAACGGTTGCATCAACTAGACGTTCGTATGGACAAGCCGAATGTTCGCCTTTTACGAATTTATAGATAAAGATTTTGCAAAACTTTCTAGGGATCCGGATGTCCTCGTGCTCAGATCGAACGTCCAACTGTTTTGGCCGATTTTCCCATTTTGACCCATTTTTATCTGATTTGAATATTTTGACAAATGTAAACTTTTGGAAGGTAATTTTAACTAGTTTTAAAGGATGTTTTAAAAATATGATCTAAAATCAAACATCATTTTGAAAATTAATTTTACTTTTGATCAAAACATTTTATACAAGTGATAATTAAAATAGCTGTTAGTACATAAAGTAATTTTTGAATTTTTATCATTTATTGCTAAAGATTAAAGTATTAGTATCTTTATATTTGAACTAAGTAATCTAGTCCTTGATCTTGCTTGGAAATTTGGCTCTTAGCCTCTCGTCTTTATCTTTCATTGACATTTGGCTCCTAATCTCTCGATCTTGATCTTTCTTTAACGTTTATCTTTTAAGATATTTTGACGACAATCGATCAATTTATTATCGACTGTTTTGATGACTATAATCATTTTAAATTCAATTGTTAATAACAAGATTAACTTGTTTGTTATAATCAAAACTTTAAGTTTATAATCAATCATATGTCAACAATCGTGAGCAAAAATTCTAGTCAATTCTGATGGTATTCTACCGATACCTTTATTCATACCTCATGAGTGAGACGAATGGACTAGTGGGATAATGTATACCCAAACATACATCCTGAGCGTAGTAAAAATTTCAAAAATTTCCTCACCCGAAATGCAAATTGCCAATCATGTTTTTGTAAATAAAATTCTAGACTTTGTCAACCATTGTAATAAGTAATAATACTCCAATGATTCTATTTGTACAAAAAAATTTACAACTTCCTTGACAAAAATGCCAATAGAGGGCCGCCACTTTGACATTTTTGTCAAAAAAGTTGTCATTCATTTTGTATAAGTAACAATGTTCATAATACTCAGCAATTGTAATAAGTAATAATACTATGTCCATAACCTTCACGAGAATGGAGCATAAGTTGAGTTGACTTCCATCTATAATTTATATTTGTGATATTTTTTTTTTCAAATAGCTCTTTTATAAATTTTAGCTCATCTTTTACAATTAAGCCCTTGTTTGTTTCTCATTTCATCTATTAAAATGAAAAATATGACAGTTATCCATCATATCAAGCCATCTATTTTGAATTTTCATTTCTTGTGTGAGACCCAATAACGATTATATTTTTCATTCTTATTCTATCATAATGTGGCCTAAACGGGCCCTAAATAAAAAATGTGACAAACACAAGGGATGTGAAATTCTATACTACCAAAATCGGAATTAAGATATCAACTACTAATTTCTTGAACGATGTATTATTAAACGTAAAAATAATTTTATTTTCACGATAAAATTCTCTAATAATGCTCAATAAAGCATTAAAGACATTTGGATCATTATTAAAAAAAAAAGTCAATTACTTTCAAATCAATAACTTTTTATGCGTTACTCATAGTTTATCTATGTAGTGTACATTAGCAGTTACGTAACCTTTACGGTTATTATCAAATCATATATCACGTTTAAATGATAAAACATTAATGTTTTTACTTAAATAACTTATTATCTATAAATTAATAGCATTAAAAAGAAGAGGGTTTCTAGAATAGAGTTTGTACCTAGGTTAGAGATATTTGTGAATGAAGTTGGTTAAGTGGTCACTTTCCAATATGCTAAGTGAAAACTCATCACTAGCTATGAGCATCGTCATAGTTAAATTGTCATGATGAATAGAGCCAATTGTTAAGATCGGAACTAGAACTAACACTACCAAGATAACCAAATTGGAGTTGAGACCGGTTAGTTTTCAAAGCTCCGAATTTGGCTATACATTTTTTGTAGTGTCTATTTAGGGGTGTGTTTGAGTCACATTATTTTGGAAGAAAGTCTTTTGAAATAATAGATTGATAGAGAATGTGTGGTTGAAAAAGAAGGAAAATTTATTGATGTGATGAAAAATATTATTTTATTGAAGAATGTGTGGTTGAAAATAAGTAGAAGAATGAAAATGAAAATTTTAATGTATCTCAAACAGGGACTAGATAAGTCGTGCTAACACCCTTTTGTCAAGCTAACCTTTCTTTACAGTATTTATATTGTGATTTGTGCTCCGGATTTCCATCTATTACTGAACGCGTGACCACCAATTTAAAGTGTTCAATTGGTTTCTTTGTTTATTGTTTACTTCAACTAATTGTTAGTGTTTCATTTTATTCAATATCATCTATATGAATTGAATTCATGCCCCTTGGTCGTCGCCCAAATTTGAAAGATCATTAGAAATTGGGACATTATTTAGACCAATAAAATCGTGATCTAATGAGGATTACTTTCTGGTGTTTTGGAAACACCAAACATTTCACTGAATCCATCTAAAATAATATATGTAAAAATGATGTAGAAATAGAATAATACAATTTACATTAGAATTAAACCAAACAAAATTCAAAATTTCACAATAAAAGAGATAATACGAGGATTTTAAAAATTGTATTGTAGATTAAGAATGTTGAGAGAATTATGGTGTGGAAAAAATGAAGTTGGTTGTGAGGGGGTATTTACAAGGAAACAAAAATTTCATTTAAAAATAAAAAATCATATTACTGTTGGCCCAAATGGTCATGTGATCGTTTACATTAAATTTCGAGAAAATTACCTCAATCCCTACACTTTAGGTTTCAATTTCAACAATAAGATATTAACAAATTTTTATAAAAAGTCAGATTATAATTTTTTAATATAAAAATATCTATACCCTACTACAACCACCCACGAAAAATCACAATACACCTAAAAGGCCGTCGCCAATGCTCAGCCATCTACCACCGATTCATCCACCAAAAACTATGTCACGGAATTCAACTCGGCTGAATAAACCGATTCAAGAGCGTGAAGATCGAGGAACACCATGTAAATCCAGAGAAGAACTCCATGCAGAGGAGGAGGATTGAATGCAGATGAGTGAATTCACCTATAATTCTAAGTTCACTAGATTCTTCAATAATGGAGTTCTTCCCTGTAATTTTCATACGAAGTTTTTCAAGAATGCTTGAGTTATTCCCTGTAATTCTTCGAAAATGAAAAAGTACAGTTGCCCTTCACAATTTTATTGAATGCGTAGTGAGAGTATCAAGGAAACTTTGTACGGTGTTTTGTTTCATGTTACATGCGGTTTATCTTTCCAAGTTTTTTTCTTAATTTTTCCCCGAAATTTTTTTACAGTGCAACTTTTTGCTTAACAAGTATACAACTCATCCCAAAAGATGACACGTGAAAACTCATAGCCCTAATCCAAATCAAATTTTAGAAAAGTCAATATTATAAAATGAACAGTGATTGGTAGTTAGTTGAATGTTGTGGATAAAGAAGCCAATTTTCATGATTTGAATTCTTCGGCTGCTGGAAATTTTTGTGTTTTCTGACCCAAGTTACCAGCCTATTTGGACGAATCGAATGTATAAAAATATAGATACAAACTGGATCAATATATGGATATGTAGAGTTGAAATTGATCGAGCGACAATTGTAAAGACTAAGACCCTATTTGATAGGCAGATATTTTCTATTTTCCACCTTTTTGACTGTTTGATAACCAAAATTTTCTAGGCAATTGGTTTTCCAACTTCACCTCACGTGACACAATTTTCCACATTTTTTTGAATTTGCTTTTCCATGGTTTTGGTGGTTTTTGGTTTTTTAGGCTTTTTTTTTTTTTTGGGCAATTGAAACAAATTTAATCTCCAATTGTAATAAATTATATCCCTTTAACGAACAATTTTCATGGAAAATAAAATCAAACGAAAATCAAAAGATCCAAAATTTCAATATTTTCAAATGAAAAATTATATTAATCAAACACAATTAATTGACAATTCCAGTAAAACAAGTTTTATGCAATTCAATTCCCTAAAATTCATTTTCTTTCCACTCAAATTTCATTTTGCAATCAAAAGGGCCCTAAGACGAAAAGATGAAGATGGATGGAATTGAAAAGAAGTTGGGGAGAAAGAATTGGGGCTGTCTGGAAACAAAGTTTCAAATCTTGCTCTTAATTTTCCCCTACAAGATAGTTGAGGTGATGTGTGCTGGATACGTAGGCGGAGCAAGAAAGAAATAGGGGTGATCTATAAAATTTGTGATATGTGACTACAAATGTTTCGTGATTGTGATTATTACATAATTGTGATCATAAATTGTATGATATTGTGCTATTGTGATCAATAAAATGAATAAATTGTGACCAATAAATAATATGAGACCTAAAAATGTGCGATTTTATGACTAAATTTGTCATTGTGACCTACATTTATGGTTTCATGACCATAAATAAATTGTGCTCAATTAATTTGATAAGTTGTGGTTGTGAAATAAGTTATGACCCATAAATTTTTCGAATTGTGATCGAAAAATAAATCGTGACCGATTATTGTGTAATTCTGATCAATTATTGGCAATTGTGACCAATAAATAATACATGAGCTGAAAAATGTGATTGTGATTAAATTTGTAAGTGTGACATACGATTTGTATATTTTTGTGATCGATAAATAAGTTAAGATCAATCAATTTGATAATTTATGATCGATAAATGAATTATGACCAATTAATTAATAATTTGTATATAATAAATTGTGACCAGTTAATTTGGTAAATTGTGATCAATAAATAATTTGTGGTCTATAAAAACATATATTTTGATATTAAATTTATAACTGTGACCTACAAAAGGTACATTTGTGAGTATGATCTTATACAATTTGTGATTAGTTTGTGATTGTGATTATTGGTTGTGACGTACATGTAAATGAATATTTTCATATTTTTAATACAATGAACAATGTTTGTTACATTAATGTGTATGAGAGGTTGCTTTTTATGATTGCCATTTAATTTAGTTTATTTTTTTATCAGATAAAAGTTGTGATAATATATTTGGAACAATAGATCATAATTGTCATGTCACATTCAACCCATTATTGGTCACAATCAGCCACAATTAACACAGACATAGTCAAGAGAGTCACAATTAATATATATAAATATAAATGATCACAAAATTTTAAATATAAACAAATTTTATCACAAGCATTCATTACTAAGATATATGGTTACATGTCACTGTTAACACATATTTGGTCACAGTTAATATAGGTGTTCACAAACAGTCACAATAAAGACATTCTTATTTACAATGGATCATAAATAACACAACCCTGATTACAAATAATAACTTACACTACATGATAATGATATTTTGTTATTGCAATATTCAGATGCACTATCTAGACATAGGAGTCCTCACGTTTTTTACGGTATATGTAGGAATCTTATTTGGATTTGTATTTATAATTTTTTAATTTAGATAGATGCGGCAATGACAAATTTAGTTTCATTAAGAACAATCCTATGCACTCTTCCAAAGGCATGATTAGTATATTCTCTTTTCCATTAAAATGCCCAAAGTCAACGTACTGAAAATGCCCAAAGTCAACGTACTTCACTATTGATTAACCCAAACAGTTTGCTTGAAATTTGACTGACTTGTGTGGTCTTCTTACTCCAATACCTCCGCCCTCCAACTTCTTTAATGTAGGCACTACATCAGTCTGTAGTAGGATGTAGAAAACAAAAATATTGAAGGACGAACCAAGATTTCGACAGTTTCTTCACCACTGCATTCCCCAGATTCTGAATAGCCCAGTTTTTATACGGTTTAAACGAAGATTAACCACTACATTCTCCAGTTTCTTCATCCATTTTCATACAGAGTCACCCTCCATCAATCCCTTCAATTTGTCCGAAAATACAATTTCCAAACCATCATTCAGCTCCTTCAGTGAGTAAAAGCGTGCAACTACCTTTTGCCGATAAGAGCTCCATCATTTAACTACCTACAATGGAGATTCTCAATGCTGACAAACAATTTGAAAGATCTACTAGAGAGATTGGGATGAATATGGTTGATTGGAGAAGTTGTATAAACAGAGATTTGCCGGGTCGGAATATACATAATTGTTATTTATCACCTGATTTTTGAAATCTTTTCGTAAGTTTGTTAAATTTGAAATTGTATACTTAAGTATTGTAGTTGAGTTAAGCTACAGGTACATGAATTTAAATTCCTGTACTTGCCAGACAACACACATCATAGGTGGGTGGGGGGAGATTTTTGGCATTATTTTAATCATGTGGGAACACCCCATATAAAATAAATTTTAAATTCCTGTATGAATTCTGTGAGGAATTCTGTACTCTCGGAATTATTCATCGTAGTTATATATTTTTCCCTAAATTTCTCTTGTAGGCTTGGCCCACAAGCTTTAATACCAGCTGAACGAGCTCGGCTAGTAAAATCTTTTTGTGATCGGCTCGATTTATGGTTGATCTATATACGACCTCAAGGGGCACATAGGTCGAGTTCGCGAGAGACTTGATAGTTTGCCACCCCTATAATACTCCAAGAGTGCCTCGTATAAATTGGCCAGTAAGTCATTGAGACGAGGACACATATCAAGATATATTTCCTTGCCTATATATGGTAGCATATAATAACAGGGTGAATGTAATTGCAATCTTGGTAATTCTCTTTATAATGTAAATCCATACCCGTATTTCTTTTCCTTTTAAAGTCACTCCCACACTCAATATACTTTCAAGTGTCCTTTTTGACTCACTTGAGTATTGGAGTACGTATGATAATGATCTCTTATGTCCTTTTTGTGTTTGAAGAGGCTCTAGTCTTGCACGCGTAATGTTTGATTTCAAAGTTTGCAGGTAACATAAGCTTAGAGGGAAGTGATGGCAAGATATGTTACTGCGCTAAGTTTCAACTAGATTCAGAGGTCAACAAATTATATTGTTGTTGGCGTTGGATTGAATGTGATACATTATTTTTTTAATTCTTGCCACATGTTAGGATTGGACCACAATCATAACAATACTCTCAGTGCTGGAATGTGTTCCCTGAAATTATGGGAATTGGAATATAAGTGGTTAGACACTTGTCACATTCTAATAGGATGATGTAGTATATTCTTGCTCATTTTGCTGTAACAAATCATCTCACAAATCTGTATATATACCACCGTGAATGAAATGAATAAGCAAGTTTTTCCTTTCAGCAACATTCAGCTTTAAATTCTTTCTTGGTATCAGAGCAAAAATGGCCAATGTCGAATCAGGAAACCCAGCCATTGCTACTGAGCTAAATACAACAGCTTCCACACAAACCGGAGTGAACCAAATTTCTCCATTTGGGTTGAATCTCACACAGACTTCCTCTGTGAAACTGGATAAGAATAACTTTTTACTATGGCAAAACATGATAATGCCAATAGTCAGGGGTCATCACCTTGAAGAATATCTGCTAGGAATAGAGTCGTGTCCCCCAGAGTTCATAGCAACTCAAACCGCAACAGAGGAAGGAGAATCGTCGAGATGTTCCAAAATCCTGAGTACAACAAGTGGATCTCAATTGACCAATTGCTTATCGGGTGGTTGTACTCTTCCATGACACCTGAGATTGCCATGAGAGTCATGGGAAGCTCCAGTTCCAGCAAGCTTTGGAATGCTATTAAAGAAAGTTATGGTATACTGAATAGATCGAGAGTGACATTTCTCACTGGTGAATTGCAAAGGACTAGAAAGGGAAACATGTCCATGGACCAGTACCTTGCAAATATAAAACAGCTAGCAGATAACTTGAAAATTGCTGGGAAGATAATAGATCACAGTGATTTGGTAACACAAGTCCTTATTAGATTAGATGATGAGTATACACCAATTGTAGTTCAGATCAACAACAGAGACGAAATTTCCNCTTATGACATTTGAGAGCAGGCTTGAGTATCTCAATCAAGTAAGGAATGAAATGGCCTCAGTAAGTATTAATCAATCCACTATGCAGCTAGCTCAAAGAGGTAGACTAAGAGGTGGAAGATTTAACAGACGTGGGAGATTTTCGAATGTTAGAGGTAGAACTAGAAGAGGAAGAGCAGGAAGGATAGCTGAAAACCAAGATCCATGTCAAATTTGTGGCCTCGGTAATCACTCAGCTAGCTGGTGTTATAACAGATATGATGACAGATTCATGGGAAGCAGGCCAAACAATCATACTAAAAATTCATCTCCTACAGCTTACACAGCCTCACCAAGCACCATTGGAGATTCTGCTTGGTTTGCAGATTCTGGGGCCAGCAACCACGTGACTATTGACAAAGGTAATATGCTAACTGCCCAGGAATATGGAGGTAAGCAGAAGTTATTTGTTGGTAATGAAAATTGTTTGAACATTGATCATATTGGTGCAACTGATATTCCCATATTGAGTGCCAAATCTCTTACCTTAAATAAATTGTTGCATGTGCCTGCCATAAAAAAGAATTTAGTCAGTATGTCACAGTTAACACTTGACAATAATGTGTTTGTGGAGTTTTACCCTCACTATTGTGTTGTTAAGGATCTGAAATCGAAGAAAATAATGCTGCAATGGACACTTAGAGATGGACTATATCAGAGTTGCCTAATTCAAAACCCAAACCTGCAGTCAAGGAGTCAAGCCACAAAAATAATTCCAGTCTTGCAACCTTCTCAGTGGATGCAAGTTGCAGTGAGTCAGCCAAAAGTGTGAATGAGTCACAGTTAGATGCCTGGCATAGGAAACTTGGCCATCCATCATATTCTGTATTGAGTCAAGTTTTGAAGTCATGTAATAAAATTATCAAAGCTAGTGAAATCCCAAAGTTCTGTGAAGCCTGTCAACTGGGAAAACTTCATGCATTACCCTTTAACAACTCTAATTCACATGTACTAAATCTCCTAGACTTGGTACACAGTGATGTGTGGGGACATGCACCTAAGAATTCTACATGTGGCTTTAGGTACTATAACTTGTTTGTGGATGACTATAGCAGATACACCTGGATTTATCCTATGAGACAAAAATCAGAAGCTCTAAACACCTTCATTCAATTCAAACAAAAGGTGGAAACCAAACTTGAAAGGAAGATAAAAGCTCTACAATCAGACTGGGGGGTGAGTATAGAAATTTTAACCAAGTTGCTTCAAAATCAGGCATTGAACTGAGGTATTCCTGTCCATAAACATCAGCACAAAATGGGAGAGCAGAGAGAAAACATAGACATGTCATTGAGATTGGGCTGACATTGTTAGCTCAAGCTCATATGCCACTCTATTACTGGTGGGAATCCTTCACAACTGCCACATATCTGATTAATAGGCTACCTACTCCTGTCCTTCAGCAAAAAACCCCATATCAGATTCTTTACAAAAAGGACTTTGACTACAAAACACTAAGAACCTTTGGCTGTGCCTGTTACCCCTACATTAGGCCATATCAAAAATATAAATTTGATTTCCGCTCACAAAGGTGTTTTTTCCTTGGCTATAGTCTCTCACATAAAGGATATATGTGCCTCAGTCAAACAGGTAGGAGATATATATCAAGACATGTGGTGTTTAATGAAAGAGAATTTTCTTTTAGATCTGGATTCCTTAATAATAAAAACACACCATCTCTTGTCACCACAAACAGTATGTACCCTCTTCCATTTGAAAAAGAGTCAAGATATATGTTTTCAGTTCTAACTATAGCTGATAAAGTTCAACCAAGTGTATCCCCTGCTACAGGTTCCCTCAGCGAGAACTTAAATCATGAGATTGATATGAATGATGGTAATCCTGAAATTGATCAGATCATATCAAATGAAAATGAATTCAGTGAGTCTTGGTGATACTAGTGTAGTAGCAGCAAATGGTAATGAGAGTAATATGCATACTGGTCATCATATGGTCACAAGGAGCAAGGCAGGGATCTTCAAACCAAAGGTGTATGTTAGTCGAAGTTCAGAGGAAATGACTGACAGTGAACCACAAAATGTAAGTGAGGCTCTATCAAGCTCTAACTAGAGAAAGGCAATGCAAGAAGAATATGAAGCACTGATGAAAAACAAAACATAGAAACTAGTACCTCTAGAGCCTGGAAGAAAGGTAATTGGCAGTAAATGGGTATTCAAACTGAAGTATGATGGAGAAGGAAAGGTGCAAAGATACAAGGCAAGGCTAGTTGCAAAGAGGTTCTTGCAGACACCAGGAATAGACTTCAAAGAAACATTTAGCCCTGTTATTAAACTTTCAACTTTGAAGATCATACTTACAATTGCCGTCTCTAGAGACTGGGACATCAGACAAGTGGATGTAAATAATGCATTTCTGAATGGAAGGTTGGAAGAAACAGTCTACATGGAGCAACCACAAGGTTTTCTACAGCAAAACACTCCACATTTTGTCTGCAAACTAGAGAAGGCATTGTACGGGCTAAGGCAAGCACCAAGGGCATGGTATGATAAAAAAGGCAATGCAAGAAGAATATGAAGCACTGATGAGAAATAAAACATGGAAGCTGGTACCTCCAGAGCCTGGAAGAAAGGTGATTGGCAGTAAATGGGTATTCAAACTGAAGTATGATGGAGAAGGAAAGGTGCAAAGATACAAGGCAAGGCTAGTTGCCAAAGGGTTCTTGCAGACACCAGGAATAAACTTCAAAGAAACCTTTAGTCCTGTTATTAAACCTTCAACTCTGAAGATCATACTTGCAATTGCTGCTTCTAAAGACTGAGACATCAGACAAGTGGATGTAAATAATGCATTTCTGAATCGAAGGTTGGAAGAGACAGTCTACATGGAGCAACCACAAGGTTTTCTACAGCAAAACACTCCACATTTTGTCTGCAAACTAGAGAAGGCATTGTACGGGCTAAGGCAAGCACCAAGGGCATGGTATGATAAATTGAAGGATACCCTATTGCAGTGGAAGTTCAAACAATCCAAGGCAGACAATTCACTGTACTTCTTGGTGGATAAGGATCAGATTCTGTTTGCATTAGTCTATGTAGATGACATCATAATCACCGGCAGTAACAAGCATCAACTACGGATCTTCATTGACAAACTAAATGAATGATTTGCTCTCAAGGATATGGGAGGACTCAGTCAATTTTTGGAAATTGAAGTACACCGAGACAGAACTGGCTTATACCTCACTCAGAAGAAGTACTAAACTGATATACTCAAGAAGTTCAAATATGAAAATCTAAAGCCAAGTATGACTCCTATGGCAGTGGGAAAGCAAATTTCGAAAAATGAAGGTAAAGACATGAGTGATCCAACACTCTATAGAAGTGTAGTGGGTGCACTTCAATATTTAACACACACACGGCCTAACATTACCTATTCTGTAAACAAGCTAAGCCAGTTTCTCCAAACTCCCACAGATGCACACTGGAAGGTGCTTAAATGAGTCTTCAGATATTTACAAAGTTCACACAACTATGGCTTGGTTATTCAGAAAAGTGAAAACTTGAACATAGTCGCCTTCGCCGATGCTGATTGGGCTTCATGTCCAGATGATTCCACTGCTGGCTATTGCGTGTATCTTTGTGATAGTTTGATATCGTGGTGCTCGAAGAAGCAACATGTTGCAAGGTCAAGCACGGAAGCTGAATACAAGGCCTTGGCTCACTGTGCATCTGAGATTGCTTGGATTATTTCTTTGCTCAAAGAAATTGGTGTATCACAGGAATCAACACCTAAAATATGGTGTGACAACTTGAGTACAGGAGCACTAACTTCCAATCCAGTGTATCATGCAAGAACAAAACACATTGAGCTGGATGTTCACTTTGTAAGAGATAAGGTGCTGAAGAAAGAATTAGAAATCCAATATGTGCCCTCCTCTGATCAGATAGCAGACCTAGTGACAAAACCACTTGGACACTCTAGATTTGCATTCCTCAGAGACAAGCTTGGAGTCTTTGAAAGACACTCCATCTTGAGATGGGGTGTTAGGATTGGACCACAATCATAACAATACTCTCAGTATTGGAATGTGTTCCCTGAAATTATGGGAATTGGAATATAAGTGGTTAGACACTTGTCACATTCTAATAGGATGATGTAGTATATTCTTGCTCATTTTGCTGTAACAAATCATCTCACAAATCTGTATATATACCACCGTGAATGAAATGAATAAGTAAGTTTTTCCTTTCAGCAACATTCAGCTTTAAATTCTTGCCCCACATCTTATTTTTTCATTCTCATTCTTCTACTCATTTTTAACCACACATTCTTCAATAAAATAATATTTTTCATCACATCAATAACTTTTTCTTCTTTTTCAACCACATATTTCACATCACATCACTTCAAAAAAAAAAATGCATTCTCTCATTTTAATATACACCAAACGCACTCTTACATTCTTGTTACAAAAAATTCAACCTTGAAAAATCAAAGTCCATGTATATATATATATCGATTTGAATTAACAACATGAAAACACAATGTGTGACTAGATGTTTAAAATGCATGAAACATGAGACTGCAATAAATTAGGTCACCAAAGCAATTGAAAAATTGATATGCTTCCAATCTGAAACGGAAATAACCAATTGGGGTATAATTTTCAAGGTTAATTACGTCAATTGTAATTGAAGTTTTAAGTAATTATGCCAATGATCACTAAAGTTATTTTCCAATGATAATAGTCATATAAATTTCTAAGGATTACATTAATGGTCACTCGATCAAAAACACTAACGTACAATAAATAAAGCTGTCAAGTGCCAATGTGTCACCAAACACAGCCATTTATTACACCAATTCAACAAAATGCTACTTTAATTTTGGGCAGTTTTTTTTTTTTGCTTAAATCGTACGGCCAGTCCACACTCTCTTTGTCAAAATTAAATTTTTGACATAATAAATAACATATATAGCTTATTTAATGGCACAATGTAGGATTTAATGTTAATGTTCTTGTTCTTGAACAAATGATTATTAGCGTAACAATTAGAAACTTGAATTGCAGTTATCATAAGAAAATAACTTCGTGACTAGTGACACAATTACTCAAAACTTCGGTGATCACAACCGCATTATGCAATAAAGTTTAAATGCATTTTTAATCATTGAACAATGTATAATAATCTAAATTCTAAATGAATAGAATTAGTCCCTCTAACATACATGCATGTGTTGATTTAACCGTGTAGTTACGTTATTTGTTGGTGCGAGTAGTTTTTTGAGCTCCTCGGACGGACTTGTCCCATGCAGGAGATCATAAATGAGAGATGGGGGGCATATATATATTGAACACGGGGGCATATGGCAAGAAATATAGAAGTGAAATAAATAATAACAATCAGCCAATTTTGTCAAAGAACAAACAAAAAATTTCGAAATCAAAAAATGATATCGAAATTATGACATGTGAGACAATCTTGGAGACCAACATGATAATCTTACTCACGATGCAGCTAGTATTAGTAATCCAGGTTTATCCAGTGTTCCGATTTCTGATCGCCTCAGCTAGAGTAAACTGTACTCTTGACGCTTTCCAGACAAAGAAATCAGCTGCGTGATGGAGAAAAGAGAGTTAAAAGTGAAATCTAAAGCACTCAGAAAACAAATTTTGGAAGTACCAAGAGATGTTGATGCACTTGCGTTAAATCTGTATAATCTTTAACACAAGGTTTTCTATCTTATTATTATACTCATTCAAAGATATGTCACCACATCAGATAATGCCCAGATGATTGGTCGAATTTCATGTCCACTGACCTACAACAATAATAGAGACATAATCATCTAGAAATTATTGCTAACCTGATGAGCGACCTGCAGCACTCGACTGCTGTTCGTAGATGATTTGTTCATCAAGGTAGAATTCTGCAATCCTGAAGGTGTACTGTCTCTCTCTTGAGACCTCTTTTTCGAATAGTTTTCTCCAAAAGAAGAATTTTCCGTACGTTTGATCAAGGATTCCATTTTCCTCTTCCTGCTGAATGTGTATTTAAAATGCCTTTCGCTGTCTGCTTGGCTAAGGTTATTCTTTCCAGAAATTTTGCCACCTGTGAGGTCGCAATTAATTTGAGAAAAGCTATCCAAGTCAAGCCGTGCAGCCTGTTCATCCAACTTCACCAACACATCCATCAACTCCATGTCATTCTCTGGTTGATTCTCTAGGCAGCTAGATTCACTATTCGGGAATACTGCTACAAGGTCACACTGATCGGTCTTGGTTTTGTCTTCTGCTTTCAACTGATTGTTGCCAGATTTCAAAATGCACTCAACTTTGTTCGACTTAGAATAGGAGAGATCAGACAAAGGCTGACGAGGTTTTTTTAACCGATGGGAGTGAATTGACCGGCACGAGGAAATAACATCGCCCCAGTACTTGGGCTTTCTTTTTCTAAGACTTCTACGGACAACAGAAACAGCTTGATTATTGTCAAAATTAACCTTTTCTTCCAACCCACAAGAATTTTCAATGGTATTTATATTATCATTGATGATTGAAGCAAGACCAAAATCATCACCAACACGTGAATAACTTCTGCAATGAGAAATTGGCGAATGTGTTTGATGTGGCTTTAGATATGGCTGGCGGCGATTCTTGCATGATTTTGCTTTGGCTTTGCCAGAATGAGTTCTTTTTCTTTGCAACTTGCAGGATTTGAGGGACCGATGTTTAGCACCAATCCTTATATTTTGCATCTTTTCCAATTTCTCAATTTTTGAAGAGGGAATAGTTAAATCCTCACCTGACTCTGTCATTTCACTTTTTAAAGTAGAATGTGAATCATCTATGGTAGGCAATTTCTCATCCACTAATATAGTCTCAATTGCACGAATTCTCTGCGTACAACCATTCCTATACAGCTCAGGCTCCATGCTTGTTGTAATTATCGAAGCCAAAACTGGGTTGTCCACACAACAAATATCACATTCAGAATTCCACTTTGCATTTTGTTTCACTGAACCACATAATTCGTTCTCAAGAGTGATCACATCCAAATCTGGTCTTGTAACATCATTCCTTCTCAAAAGATGTACATTCTTGTTCTTTGCCTCGACTAATTCCTCCTGTACCTGGTTCAGTTCACCTCTGAGGTCTAGTATAACCCCTTCTGCTTCATTAAGCTGAGATTCAAGCTCATCAATTCTTCTTTGCTGATTCAAAGATGAGATCTCTGCTTCAGTGGTCTGCAACAAATGCCAAGTTGATTACTACTGTATCAAACAATCTTCAGGCAGAAACAATTTCAGCATGTTTCCTTAGGGTCGGATCACATATACAAGTGGCCGTCAATGATGTAGAGTATAATGTTAGCAGGTGTAGAATAGTCGAAAGACTCGATACTATAACCTTAATACTAGGAAAAAAAAAAGAACAAAGGATATTACTCTTCCAAAAACCAATTACGAGGTCCCACAAATCCGTGCCCCAGACTTATGAAATTAAAAGTCATGCTATCAACCCATGATAAATATACCTAGAATTACCTTAACAGAAATGCCACTAGATGTAGTAGTCCTTCATCGAATTCATTGTTTACATTAACATCAGAACAGAAAAAACGTATCTTTAATCTTCATTGAAACTATATAAAGGAATAGCATGATGACAATTATGGAATTCTCAGTCTGTACAGCTCAACTGACATAAACAAATAATCTATCAAATCCTAAAAAGAAAAAATATTCAGATTATAAATTCAAAAGACCATATAATTAGTATAACTAAACCTGCTAAATCAAAAAAGAATCTAGTGAAATAATTTGCAATACGCATTAAAAAAAAATTATGCTTTGGTACATCGAGTCTTGCAGTTTTATCTTAAAAACGCTACAATCCCATTTCTTGTGTTTATATGCAAGCATATTTTAGTCTTTAACGAGCAAGAGAAACGGTACATCCGCTTGAGAATACCAATTTTAGAATCCAACTACTCAGTCTGTGCTCTCGATAAAAATTGCACGTTCTTAACAAGCCCTCAAAATAGCAGGTCATTCGAGAACCCCAATTTACTGTTCCAAATCTTTATGAGCTCTGATACTTGTGAGGCGATTAGCCGAAGTCATTATATTCTATCCGGGTTTTAACATTACCTTGGCATCGATCATTTGTTTCAAGCGGAGAAGAATTCGAGTAGCCTCCTCTTTAGATGAAATCAAATCCAGCTCAAAATTCCGAGCTTTGATTTCAGATGCCATTACGCGCGCTGCCGCCTCTTTTGCTGTGTTCAGTATCATTTCCGCGTATGCCCGCTTCAAGCCATCCAGTTCCTGCACCAAGAAATTCCACTTAAACAAGAAATTCTTTGAAAATTTCGGGTTACTTCAATAATTTCGCTCTATTACCTCGGATTCTCCCATGGTCATTCTCCGATGATCGAGGATGAGGGGAATTCTGGGAGTGTGGCTGGGTTTGTTGTTAATGGAGTATGTGCTTGACCAAATTACCCTTATTCGTGACTTCTAATTACCGGATGGGATGAGGAAATTTTTCTAGACGACGTCGTAC
Organism: Fraxinus quadrangulata; assembly: GCA_903798255.1. Classification (NCBI taxonomy): domain Eukaryota; kingdom Viridiplantae; phylum Streptophyta; class Magnoliopsida; order Lamiales; family Oleaceae; genus Fraxinus; species Fraxinus quadrangulata. The sequence continues at coordinate 19,398 of CAIGRB010150412.1, forward strand.
GTCTGGATATAGTACTGCTACGATGTCGTTTATAGTTGTAGAAAGCGCGCAGTGCGCCTGACTTTTTGAAATTTTTATATTTGAAAACTCACTTTTGAGCCCCATTATCAGACAAATAATGCATTTTAAAATAATATATTGATGAAAAATGTACAAATAAAAAAATAAATTGAGCTTGCATGTAATATTATGTCCCTGTTTGGACTCCATTTTTTTCAAATTATAATGAGGGAAATAGTATTTTTTTGGAGGACGTGTAGTTAAAATAAAAATGAAATTTTTTTAGGTTTACGTGTAATATTATTTTGCCCATGTTTGTCATCAATTTTATCAAACATTGTTTGTTACAGTAAACAATCTTCACCACATATTTACTCAATAAAATATTCTATACACAAATCAATAAAAATAATTTACTTTTCAACCATACATTTTTCAAAAAATACTATTCAAAACTTTATTTCTTCTACCAAAATGGGAGACAAACAAGCCATTTATTAGAGAATATGTAATTGATAAGAAAGAGAAAAATGAATTTTAATTGAATGGAGACCAAATAGGAGCTATAACGTGATATTACGGGTAAATTCAAAATATTTCCTTTCTTTTTAATCAAGTATTTTCCAAAAAATCACTATTTCAAAATACATTTTTCTCTCTTTGATTTTAATGGAACCCCAACAAGAGCTTAATCTAACAAGGTATGGATTTTTCTATATCATTTTTAGCGGTTTAATAAATCTGTTAAAACCGACTATATTGGATCGCTTACACCCTTAAATGGAAACATTAATTTCTATGTTAAGGTAAGCAACGTATATGTTGCACATAAATCATAAAGTCTTTCATATTGGATTCTCATTTCACCTCTATTTTTCATTCAAACTGGCTGAGAAAAGTCTGATGGGGATATCCATGAAGGAGGCAACGTTGGGGATATGGTCATGCTACAAAAAATGTGTGATATGCATGTGTTGTTGTACAATGGCATATCCAAAATTTTGAGTAAACATGAGCGGTCGTTGACGACCGTAATAATAAATAATGTCGTGAACTGAAATTACTTATTCGAATTATAAGTATGAGTGTACGTTATCTACCGGTCTAATAACGTTTAACGAGTAACAATTTGAAGTTTAAAAAACGAGTTCTATTATTTACTTTCTTATTTTGATTTACTAATAATTTCAGTCTAATAGAAAGAATGACTATTTTAATAATCACGTTGCAAGGTCGAATTTTAGTTAAAAAAATTTTAAAAACAAAAGAGGAATATACCTATTACTTGATAAAAGATCATATAGAATTTTGTTACATTAAATGTCAACATCCACCAAATGTTATAGTGGTCAAGTATTTCATAATTCCAATAGTGATCACATGTTCGAATTTTTCAATTGCATTGGTTTTTATAGTGCCCATATACTCCAAAATGATGAAAAATATTAAACTAAAATAATTTTAAAAGAGATTGCTATAGTTGAAATTTGAACTCAAGAATCCCATTTACATAAATGATACTCTAACCAACTAAACTACCATAGCATTATGTGAATAAAATGAAATCACAGTTATATAAGCAAATAAATAAATGCATTACCGAAAAAAAAAAATTGAATGCCAGCGAATTTAGCACGAGCGGCTGCCGGAGCTCGTCGGGTGCTGATCCGCCGCTACTGTTGTAATCGATGTAATTCGATTGAAAAAATTGCATAAAAACCGATTCAAGTGTGTAATGAAAATTGCTTGTTCAAAATCGATACAAGCTCAATTAAATGATGTATTAAATCGAGAACTAATCGACCTGACATAATTTTAAAATCAAGACTTTTTAACTACCTCCAATGTGTTCTTTACATTTACTATTGTTTGTAATTTCATTCTTTTCTTAATGTAAATCAAGGGATAATTTTTATTTAATTATTATTAATTATTGTTATTTAATTAGTAGGAATTTAATTTTATAGACAAACAAAAAGAAATAATCAAATCAAACCAATTCCAGTAAATAACATAGCATAAATTGCACTTTTTAAATAAATATAAAAACTATAAACATCCAAACTAAACCAATAAATTTTTTAGGGGTACCATTATATTTTTTTGCTATTTCTAGCGATCCCATTGGTTGACAAATTTATCTACAACAAAAGCAAAAATACATACTCATGTTTAATCCCATCATTTTTCATTAATTTCATATTTTTTATTTATATTTCCAACTTGAATTAATCAAATACACATATTATGCTCAAAGTAAACTCATATATTTCATTTAGAAAATAACAATAACCTCCAAAAATTTACACTTCAGATTGAATTATCAGTAATCAGTAAGCAAACTCACAACTAATTCAACTAATTCAGATTTCTTATTTTTATCTTACCAGATGGTGGAGCAAACACAAATTTTTCAACAAGAATATTGATTCTATCATTCTCCTTTTTTTCTTTTTTCTTTTTTTTGCCCTTTTTTCCAAGCTTTTCGTTTGTTGCCTATTCTCGGTGAAGAAAAGAAATATATTTTTTTTGTATATAAATGCAAAGAATAAGAAAAATACAGCCACCGCTTCTTACCGCTTACATTTTTTGATCAAATTTTTATAATTTGATTCTCCTTTTTCTCTTCTTTAATTTAATTTTTCACCCAACATTTTATTTCTTATGAGTTTCAAAATAGTCAAAAGAGGGATAAAATACGTCCAGAATGAACAGTAAACGAATGATTCCCTCTTTTTAATAGAAAAGGGATATAGGTAGAATTACTTAAAAGATGTCATCCATGTGAGAAGATGGAAGACACAGTAATGCAACGCTTCAATTCAAGATAAAGTGGACATAATCAATAGCCGAAGATTTTTGAAATTGGACTTCATAATTTGTAAGTTTTAATTACGTTAATTTTTCTTTAATTTTTTTGAAAAAAATGTAAATATAATATCATGTTCGTATATAATTTTAGCTCTGCCTACTTTAAAAATAATACATCTCAAAATCGGAAAAAAGGAAGAGGATTTTATTTTATTTTTTAAAAAAGAAAAAGTGACTCTTGGATCGCTCGTCTTGTGAGCTTCAAGATAATGGATCAAATCGAACAAGATTTTGCACCGAGCCGAGCTTATAACAAGAAATGCTTAATGCTTAAAAACTAAAATGCAAATAAAAATATCCTGATTCCTGGATATATCCAGAGCATGTTTGATTCTCATTAAGTCCATGTTTGATACACATTTTTTCAAAACTCATTTTCAACCACACATTTTTCATTAAAATAATATTTTTATCACATAAATAATCTTTCTTACTTTTTAATCACATATTTCCAATCATATTACTATTTAAAATACATTATTTTCTCAATAATATCCATCAAACACACTCTAATTGGAAAAAAAAATGAGTTTTGAATAGTATTTTTAGAAGAATGATTGGTTAAAAAGTATGAATTTTTTTTTGATATGCGTGTATAATATGTTATTGTGTAGTTGAAAATGATTATGTAGCAAATCATANTAGAATTAATCTAATACACAAATTATACTCAAAGTTAACCTATATATTTCATTTAGAAAATATCTATAACCTCCAAAAATTTACACTTTAGATTAACTATCAGTAATCAGTAAGCAAACTCACAACTAATTCAACTAATTCAGATTCCTTATCTTTATCTTACCTGATGGTGGAGCAAACACATATTTTCCAATAAGAATGTTAATTCTATTTTTCTCCCATTTTCTCTTCTTTTCTTTTTCCCAAACTTTTCTAGGGATTTGCTTTATCTTTTTTCTCAATGCTGAGTGATCGTTGAATTTAAGGTTAGTTTGTTAAGAACTAAGAAGACTTTGATTTGCCCTCTTTTTATCCTCAGTTTTTATGCTCTGGCCAAAATAACATCGAATATAACTAAACGTGGCAAACGTCTCATTACTTTTTTTTTTAATCAAGACTTTTGTTGTTTTCATTGAGATTTCATAAAAAGAGTGCGACATATAGTTGCCCATAAGAGAATACATGTTTAGGAACGTATATTTCAATAGTAGGTATTGTTTGTACTTAAACCTTGTTAATGATCATTACAAAGTATAGATGTATTGAAAATTGTTTCATATTGAATTTGAATGGATATCCTTCATTATTTAATGAAATTATTGGAATGCATAAAAGGAAAACTTATTTTTCAACATGTTATCCAATAGTTACTTCTACATGGATAATATGTCTCTTGAAATCACGACAAATTATTTTTTGTTCTATTGCAAAAATCGTTGGATGGATCCAATTTCTTTAAAAGCATAACTGGACAATTTCTTTTTAATATTAACTCATACGGCTGAATACCATTTGACAACAATGTAGTTAGGAACTCCGCTTGATAAAATTGGTTTGTATCATATATTGCTTCATTAAAACTGACAAATTCTTCAATATTTTCGGGAAATAATTCAATATTTATCATTGAGGTAGTAAAAGATACTCATTTTTGTTGAAGAAATTATACATTGTGTCGTATAATCGGAGAAGTTGTATTTTTTGTTAAAACTATAAACACCACATTGATTAAGATAACTCCAAAGTTTCAACATCATCACATGCTATAACTATCTCCTTTGGTAAGTTGATGTAGTCATCCTCTATGCAAAATTCTATTCCATTACCAATTTGGATCAAGTATTGTACAGATCGTGTAAAGTCCCGAAAATTTTCATAGAATAGAATTAATTATTCTATATGCTATATTTTTAATATTTTGAAAATTTATGAACTAAAGTGTATATATATTAAATTTCATTTTTATATGGGTCAAATATTTAGATATTGATGGTGCAATGATAAGTATATGAATATTGGACTCGTTGGATAGATCGTAATTAATCATGCATATGAGACTCGATAAAAAATTAATTCGAATAAGCGAGGCCCAAGTTATCGAAGTCGAAATATTGTCTTAAATTGTTGTTTAATTAAGTTAATCAATAAGTTATAATACAAGAGTGTCACGTGTAGAGCAAGTTTGATGGTAAGTTATTAATTGATTTTTATTAAATAAGGATTTTATATATAAAAAAAATGGTTATGAGGTCGACACGTCTGTCAATTAGTTTTATTTTAATATTCTTTATTTGCTTTGGGGAATTGAATAGGTTGTCAGTTAGTCTTATTTTAATATTATTTATTTGCTTTGATTTTGAGAATTGATAGGGATAATTTGCCATGCGTAGGTTGAATAGGAAAGGAAGTAATTGTTGATTTTATGGAATACATAGATTGGATAGGAAAGGGAGTAATTGTTGATTTATGGAATACCGAGATTGAGAATTTTTAGGGAGAAAACACAGTATTTTGTAGATTTTTAGGCCTAACAAAACTCAATTTTCCTTTTCAAACTTTAAATACCGTGTAAACATATTCTTTATCTACCCTAAAGAAGAAAGGAAAAGAAAAGAAAAGAAAAGAAAGAAAATATAAATACGTGATATGACGGCAGCAACATCACAAGTAGAAGATAAAGATTTGGACGTGATTTTGATTTTTTTTTTTTTTTCAAATTTATTTGATCTAACGAGGTAGGATAACGATGTGCATTTGATTTTATCCTGTTTAAATTATTTCAAGTTGATAGATTTTCATACTTATGGAAGTTAAAGATATGATATGATATGTATGATATGACCATCAGATACCAAAGATATGATACGTATTGAACTCTTACTGATTTCAAAAGATATGATAACGGTATGATATTGACACATGATTTAAATATTTTATTCGGGATTACACCATTAATTCGTGTCCTATTGAGTATTCACATGGACTCACCATTTTCCCTACTCCTCACAAGTTAGAACGAGTCGTTAGTTTTTGGGCGATTGGGTACAGTCGTGGTGCCAGTATTTATGGAACTAAATAAAAATAATCCGGTGTCGTGACTATGAATTTTATTTTCAGCAGTTATTTTAGTTTTATTACTATGTGAATTTTGTTTTATAGAATTTGGAAAATATTTAATTGGTTATGTTTTATTTAATATTGGTGGAACCATAAAAAAATTCATGTTGTGATGTTTGATAACAAACTTACAAAGATCCGACTCAACTTGAAGAGAAACCAAAGACAAGATCAAAAGTTACGGAAGATCAAGAAGACCGTGAAATGAGTTGTCCACGATGCAGAGGCCAAGAACTCGAGTGCAACAAGTCAAATAACAACTTACATGTTGTACATGAAGACGGAATCAAGTTAGATGCGTTGGATTCAAGATTTGGAAGATATATAAAAAAAATGAGCAGCATGGATAAAAACGTGCATAACGTTCAGCTCGGGTGTCGAATTTTCGTCAATGAGTACAATCAGGAAACGGCATGAAATTCTGCACAAGAAAAAGAGGTTTAAAATTAAAGATATGCGACCATATATCTTAAAAGGGTTGCGATCACATACCATATTACTGAACAAAACTTGAAGCTGAACGTTTGTTCTATGCGACCGCATGTGTTCATATTATGCGACCGCAAAGACCAATCTAGACGTGAATTTTTTAAAATTTCGCCTAATCTCCTATTTTAGTTAGAATTCTATTTTATGGTATCTTTTGTTATCTTTGGATTTTAACTCCGTTTTAATTAGGGTTTTTATGAGTTCCTTATGAATAGAACTCATTATTTTGATTGGAGAGGATAATTTTTACACAATACAATTATTGAGATTATTATCGCGAGGCTAATTGCTTTCTTCTCGTTCTTCATTATTTTAATTTCAAACTTATCAATAATTAAATTTTTATGGCATTCTAAAAATTCAAAGTAAGGTTCATAAATTTTATGATCATATGTCAAGATATTGTTAGTGATTGTCTTGGTTCTTGGTTCAATAATTTATTGGGTTGAGCTTTTGAAACGTTGATTCTTAACTTTCTTGAATTGTTCTAATTTGTTGTGGGTTCCATAGCTAAATTACTACATGGGTTCGCATCAATTGTTATCAGAGTTTAGGTTCAAAAATCAAGGTTATATCATTTTTTTTTCGTTTGAGTCTTTATTTTTTTTTTCTTGCGTTCTTCTATTTAAATCTTTTGATCCTTAATTTTTTCATCAAAAATTCAAAAGTTGTTTTATGCTCATTTTGTGTCCAAATTAACTTTCGGTTTCTCTGTCGGTGTCATAGTTGAATTCCGAGTCAAAAAATTTCCGAAAATTTCAAAAATTTAGAAAATTATGTAAACAGTGAAATTCAAAAAAAGTATATTTGTTATTATTTATCTCGAAAATTGTCGACAAATTACGTTATCTATTATGTCAAATTCAAGAATCACTTCCTTAAATTCAAATTTCTTTCCAATCATCCAGTTCAATTCCTTTTCTTTCTTGAGTCTTCAAAATTTTCAAAATCTCACTCAAAATTCCAATTTGAATTCTACGAGAATAATTCCTAGTTGAGTTCAAATTTGTCCTTTGAAGAAATTGAGTGGAAGCATCGAGTAGAAAAAGGAAGAGTAGTGAGATCATTAGAAGGAAAAAGCCAAATTGAGTAATACACAAGCTCACATTTCTGAGGTAGAAATAAATTTTAGATTTTAGGATATCTGACAAGGACGGATCAACACCAGGCCGAGATAACAACCAAACCAACATGTCGTATGAGACGATATGTATGTTTGAATGATTATTTGAAGAAGTACCAGATAGATTGGATAGACAAGACACGGATCTTGCCAACTTGCGTAGGGAAATTCCAAATATACGGAGACAGGGTAGGCGAGAGCCTAGGATGGAGGTGCGTGAAGAATATGATTATGGAAGTGATGTGGATGATGAAGCAGTAATCGAGGCTAGAAGAGGTAGGATGAGAAATAGAGGAGTTAGACTTGAACAAAAGGATAGAAACTTGGTTGGAGACGAGGTAGATGGGAACATGGGCAACATAAAAATGTCAATTCCATCATTCAAAGAAAGAAGTGATCCGGAGACTTACTTGGAATGGGAAAAAAAGGTTGAATTAATCTTTGAATGCCACAACTATTCGGAGGAGAATAAGGTGAAGATAGTGGTCCTTGAATTCACCGACTATGCAATCACTTGATGGGATCAAGTAGTGATAACGAGGAGGAGAAATAGAGAATGGTCGATCAATACATGGGAGGACTTGAAAGCTATCATGTGGAAGAGGTTTGTACCTAGTCACTAATAATGAGAGTTTCATCAAAAACTACAAAGCCTCTACCAAGGATCGAAGAGTGTAGAGGACTATCACAAAGAGATGAAGTTGTTGATGATTAGGGCGGATGTGGAGGAGGATCGGGAGGCCACCATGGCTAGGTTTTTAAACGGGTTGAATTGGGATATAGCTAATGTAGTGTAGCTGCAACACTACGTGGAATTAGAAGACATGCTACACATGGCTATGAAGGTGAAGATGCAATTGAAAAGGAAAGAGATAGCATGATACTCATCAATTGATTCGGGTTCTGACTCATCCTTGAAACCGAACTGGGACATCAACAAAGGAGATGAGGCTATTTCTAGGGAAAAACTAAATTGCCAAAGGAAAAGGAAGAAAATGCTAGCAAGTAAATGAAATCTTAACCATCAAGGAATCGAGACATCAAGTGCTTTAGATGTTTAGGGTCGGGGCACATCGCCTCTCAATGTCCAAATAAAAGAGCGATGATTTTGCTGGATAATGAGATGTGGTGAGTGAAAGTGAGGTTGATTATGAATGCATGCCGGAATTGGAGGAGGCTAGTAATGGAGGTAGAATGGAATATGATGTTGGCGAGCTATTGATCACGAGGCCACTCAAATCAAGGCGGCTGACTTGGCGCAACAAAGAGAAAATATTTTTCATACACGGCGCCACATCAATAATAAGGTATCTAGATCATTGATGGTGTGAGTTGTACAAATGTAGCTAGCACTAATTTGGTGGAAAAATTGGGATTAGCTATGCTTAAATACCCTAGGCCCTATAGGTTACAGTGGTTGAATCTGGGGAAGTTAAGGTGAATAGAAGGGTGTTAGTAAATTTTTCAATTGGTTGTTATCATGACGAAGTATTGTGTGATGTAGTACATATGCATGCGTGTCATATCTTGTTGGAGAGACCATGGCAATACGATAGGAATGTGATACGTGATGGGTATAAAAATAGGTATAGCTTTACTAAGGACGAAAAATCTATTACACTTACCCCTGACACCACAGCATGTGTATGAAGATCAACTTAAAATGAGGAGTGCAGAAGAGAAAATAGTGAGAAAAAAGAGCGTGAGATTGAACTTTCACAACAAGAAAGTAAGAGAGAAAATAGTGAGATGGCTAAGAGTGAGAAAAAAAGAGTAGATTCACAAGAGAGTGAAGAAGAAAATAGAGAGGTGGCTAAGAAAATAGTAGAGCCACAAGAAAGAAAAGAAATAGAGAATGAAAAGGAGAACAGAGCGGTGGCGAAAAGAAAAGTGGAGCCATAAGAAGGAAAAGAAAAAGAGTCTTCTGAGAGAAAAGAAAAGTCAGAAGTGAGCTTATATGAAAAAGAGAGTGAAATTGAGAGGGTTTTAGTGAGAACTAACAAATCCTTTCCTAGTTTGGCTATTTCTGTCTTGTAGGATTTCGAAAACTTGGTCCATGAGAACAAGCCTATTGGGATACCACTCAATCCGGGCATTAAGCATCAACTTGTGGTTGAAACTAACCAACCCCACCATAGTTTGGTTATTTCTTTATTACATGAGGTTGACTATGTGTTCCCTAAAGAGACAAAGGAGCTTTAAGGGCAATGGAAGGAGTTCATATGTAGGGGGTTGAATGTTAAAGGGGATATGAAGGAAAACATGAGTTCATATGCAGTGTCATTGCTACTAATACCTAGGAAGGATGAGACATGGAGGGTGAGCGATGACTCACCAACGGTAAGGTATCATCATTCCATACATAGGTTAAATGATTGTTTAGCATATAGAAATAATTTTTCACTTGGAGCATGTAATTTTAACCCCACAACTACACCTAAATTAATTGATATACTTGATGATTGGCATGGGTCATATGTTTTTGTAAACTAGATTATAAGATTAATTTTAAAATTTATAAGTTGTTAGTTAGGTCGTTTGAACTCACTAGTCAATCTAATATTTTCATGGGATTAAATAATCGTTTATTGCGTGCATTCATAGGAAATTTTTTACTAGTTTTTGATAATCTAGTATATTGCAAGGGTCTATGTATGCTTGTTAAATTGAGAGGTCACATGTTACGTGATGATACCATAGTATGTGGTAAGGATTTAGATGTGCATGATAAATATTTGAGATATATTGATCGTAATTTACATAACTACTTGTGGAAAACTGGATGGGATGTGTTAGGAACTAATTTGATAGCTTCTACTACTTCTTACGCATGTTTTGATATGGTTTATGGTTTTAATCCTCTAATTTTGTCGGGTTTAGTCGCTTTAACTATTGATGTAAGTGGTAGCTTAGATGGAAAACAAGAGATTGTTCTTGAAACGTCTCAAACTTGCAAAATGGCACATTCGAGGCGTGTACGATTTGATCTAGGCGATGGTGATTGGTTGTACATACGAAAGAGGCGGATACGAAGTCAAATAAGGTCCAAACTACACCTTAGAGGTGATGGACCATTCCATGTCATTGCCATGATTGAGAACAATGGCTACAACTTGGACTTTCAGGGTAAGTATATTATAATTCATATCATCGATGTTTCTAGTGTTGCTTCGTTTGATGCAAGTACGGATTCAAGATCGAATCCTTTTGAAGAGAGAGGGGATAATGTGATCCAGGAAAGGCAACAAACTTACAAAGATCAGGCTCAACTTGAAGAGAAACCAAAGACAAGATCAAGAGTTACGGAGGATTAAGGAGGCCATGGAATGAGTTGTCTAAGATGCGGAGGCCAAGAGCTCGAGTGAAACAAGCCACATAACAACATACATGTTGGATATGAAGGCGGGAATCAAGTTGGGTACGCTGGATTCAAGATTTGGAAGATATATGAAAAAATGAGCAGTGTAGATGAAAACGTGCATAACTTTTAGCTTGAGTGTCAGACTTTCGTCCATGAGTACAATTCAAAAACGGCACAAAATTCTGCACAAGGAAAAAGAGGATTCAAAATTAAATCTATGAAATCGTAAGCTTAAAAGGGTTGCGGTCGCATACCGTATTACCGAACCAAACTTGAGGTTGAACGTTTGTTCTATGCGACCACATGTGTTCATGTTCATACTATGCGACCGCAGAGACAAATCAGAAGCGATTTTTTTCAAATTTCGCGTAATCTCCTATTTTAGTTAGAATTCTATTTTATGGTATCTTTTGTTATCTTTGGACTTTAATTCCGTTTTAATTAGGATTTTTATGAGTTTCATATAAATAGAACTCATTATTTTGATTGGAGAGGACAATTTTTACACATCACAATTAGTGAGATTATTATCGCGAGGCTAATTGCTTTCTTCTCGTTCTTCATTGTTTAATTTTGAACTTATCAAGAATTAAATTTTTATGGCGTTCTACAAAATCAAAGTAAGGTTCATAAGTTTTGTAACCAGGGGTCAAGATATTGTTAGTGATTGTCTTAATTGTTGGTTCAATAATTTATTGGGTCGAGCTTTTCAAACGTCGATTCTTGATTTTCTTCGGTTGTTCTAATTTGTTGTGGGTTCTGTAACTACAATTGCTACGTGGGTTCGCATCACATTGGGTTCATTGTTACCAGGGAAGGTATCAATGAGTCGGGCAAGTCATATGCATAATGCATTAATAGTCTTTCCTATAGATTGGAGAAAAAACTGTATATCTCATAAAGCTAATTGCTTGTAATATTCTAATGATTCTTCGATAATTTTTCTATAATCTTTTGTCAAGTATTCAAAATATATGTTTCACAATTTGCTTACTGCAATAGGTCCAATAATATGGCAAAAAGTCTTCGAAATTCGAAAGACGTTTGAAATGTGTCTGCTTCATCCAAATATTTAATAATGCTATAATCATATTCCAAAATATCTCTTTTTTGTGTTATCTCCTTAAATGATGAATACTATACTCTGTTAATTGTTAGCAAGAAGTCAAAAGAGGTAGGTCATTTCACATGGTTCAATAGTAATCGCAAGTAATATCTTTCTCCTTCACGAGGATTTACCGTCGCAATGAGTGAGGTAAGATGTCCTTTTTTCATTCTAACCACTTTCGATTATCTTCCGTCCCATACATAACGTTCTAAAAACTCTCTATACAAAAGATTTTATGTTACAGCATATTTTTACACATTTCAATATACTCCGTCAACATTGTCCTTGTGATATGATCCTAATAAAAAACCTGGGCTATGTTCCGTTGATCCAAATATGAAATAGATTGTTGGTTAGGAAGATAAAGTCGTAGGTTTATTATTGGTGGGGAGTTTAATCGAAATTCATATATTCTCCATTAAACTTCTTATGTAAAAACTCATCTTTCATATTGAAACTCTTGTATTTCATTTATGATGTTAGCATCATCATACCGTGAAATATGGACAGCTAATCTGTCATGACCTTTGTATATATATTTATATAAATGCTTAACACCCTTCGGTCCATAGCATATTTCACATTAATATGACAGTTATGCCGCATAAGCAGATATGGATTGTAAGGAACCACCCGCTAATTATCAAAAATAAAATTTCTTACTTGCACAAGTAATTTAAATGTTAATGAGAAAGGAAATTTAATTTGTGTATCACTTGATCGGTAGAGGGAGTAACATTGTGTTGCTGTTTTACTTGAAATATAAACTTACGCAATCTTTATAAACAATTATAAAAAGACGTACCTTGATTTCATTAACCTCAAGGGTAATATAGTTTCCAACCCCCGAAGAACTTGCAAAAAGAAGCTTCAAAATCAACGTTACCATTTTTGTTTATTTAAGTGAGAACACTTGCATTAGTACTTGTAACCGACAACGTCTATTTAAGTGAGAACACTTGCATTAGTGCTTGTAACCGACAACAAAAAACAAACTAATCCTTATTCCTACTAAATTCGGGGGTGGTTACATGAATCTTTATATACCATTCTGCTCCGTTCATTGTTAAATCTACTAGAAGCAGTGAGATGCTACCGAACAAGTGGGAAGAACTCACACCGGCAGACCTAGCAAATGTCGTACCCGTTTCACAGCTTGAGATACTCTAAACTTGAGATCTTTAGTGATCGCAGCTTGTGTTGGTGAACAATAGCCACACTTCACAAGAACAAGAAAAACATTAACTCATAATGCGTAAACCGGCACCTTTATTAGAAGAACAAAATAATAGATATATCCTTAACACCCTAACATCCTGTATCCAAGCATCAAACCGGGGGGCCTCAAGTTCGAAATTAGTTATTTAAGTACAGCATTATCCCAAAGTGAATTTCAGGAGTCCGGCTTCTAAATGCAATTTCACTTCAACATAATACTTTTACAAAAGGGCATGATATGGATTCTAATTTCCAGTCAAATTCAAATTCAATTCAATTTCTTGGCAACTTAAACACATAATATAGAAGAAAGTAAGAAAAAAAATAAAGAGCAACCAGAAGTCAATTTCCGAAATTGAATGTCAAGATTGTATAATTTTCTCAAATTTTGTAGTTGAAGTTTTACTGTACTGCTAAATAATCTTCTTTCCTACAAAAGGACATAATTTTTTGATTTCAATTTCCAGAAAATGTCCTAAGTCAAGGTATAGTGTAATGGAGTTGGGACTGAAAATATAAATTTATCAAAAAAAAAAAAAGAAAAACATTTCAAATACAATTTTTTCCACAAAATGGGACTCAAACAAGGGCGAAGCTAATAAATTGCTTAAAGCACAATTCTTATTAGAAGTTAAGGAAACAAAACATAACATTGTCAATCGAGTTTGAACCTTCACTTTACTGTAGACTCAAATTTTGTCCCATTGAATTGACAAAGTTTATTGAGTCAGCTATTTTGTAATGTGTCATTCAAGGGAGTGTATTGTAATTATTATTTTATTAGTGAATGACGATTATGTCCTTGCGGCCCTAATTTTTACTACTATTGTATCAATAATTCTTTCCTACAAATATATAATTTTAATTCTCAATAAAATACACAATTCTATTGACTGTTTTACATTCTTCTATTTTCTCTCTAATTTATAACATATAATTATTTGGTTTTTTTTTTTTTTCCGTGTGAATTGTGAATATGACTTTTGACTACTAAGAGATGGTAGTATCTATCATTTCAAAAGTTAGTAGGAATAAATCGAGTTCTTAATTCAAACTGAAAATTTCTAGATTGTTTTTTACTCCGTTGAGCATGCTTTGAATGAAAATTATTCGAAGGACAATACTCAATTCCCACTAATCATAGACTAAAAATGCTTAATTATTGTTAATATCCGCGAAACCATTCTACCGAAAACAGTCAATTAAAAACGCCGTACTAGTTTATACATTGAAAGACCACCTAAATTCTTCTGCAGACTGCAATCATTCAACGAAAGACGCCCAACAAAATTCCACGAAAGCAAAACCCACAAATTTCTTCACCTCCATTAATAATTATGCTTCCTCCTCTCTTCAGATCCATATTCACTTCTCTTCTGCTAATTTTCCTGCTTTTTTCCAATTGGGTTTTCTCAGAAGATGACGTTAAGTGCTTGCAGGAAGTGAAAAACTCATTGACTGACCCAACAGGGAAGCTTAATTCTTGGAGATTCTCGAACTCTTCCGTTGGATTTATCTGTAGTTTTGATGGGGTTACGTGCTGGAACGACCGCGAAAATCGGCTTCTCGGCCTTCAACTCCGGGACTACAGCCTCACCGGAAAAATCCCGGATTCTTTACAGTTCTGCCACAACCTCCAGAATCTCGATCTCTCCAGTAATACTCTCTCCGGTTCGATCCCCCCTGAAATTTGTACTTGGTTGCCTTATTTGGTTACTTTAGATTTATCCCATAATCATTTGTCTGGTGAAATTCCAGTCGATCTTGCTAAATGCTTGTATTTGAATAATTTGATTTTGGATGATAATAGATTGTCTGGGAATATTCCGATTCAGTTTTCGAGTTTAGGAAGATTGAAAAGGTTTACTGTTGCTAATAATGAATTATCCGGGAAGATTCCTGAGTTTAATTATGATTTAGAGCTTGATTTTGGGGGGAATAGTGGGCTTTGTGGAGGATCTTTGGGAAAATGTGGGGGTTTGAGTAAGAAGAATTTGGCAATTATTATTGCTGCCGGGGTTTTTGGTGCTGTGGGCTCTCTGTTGCTAGGGTTTGGTTTATGGTGGTGGTGTTTCAGTAGGAAAAGAAAGAGAGGGTATGGAATTAAAGGGAGAGATGAAGTTAGCAGTTGGGTTGAGAGATTGAGTGCTCACAAGCTTACTCAAGTCGTGTTGTTTCAGAAACCTCTTGTGAAGGTTAAGTTGGTGGATTTGTTGGTGGCCACTAATGGTTTTAGTGCGGAAAATGTTATAGTCTCAACCAGGACGGGGACGACCTACAAGGCGGTATTGCCAGATGGGTCGGCACTTGCGATTAAGCGACTTAATACTTGTAAGATGGGGGAGAAACATTTTAGGATGGAGATGAATAGGTTAGGACAACTGAGGCATCCAAATTTGGTGCCTCTATTGGGGTTTTGCTTGGTGGAGGAGGAGAAGCTCTTGGTATATAAGCATCTTTCAAATGGGACTTTGTCTTCGATATTGAATCGTAATCCGGGTGCTTTGGATTGGCCAACTAGGTTTATGATTGGTTTGGGTGCTGCACGGGGACTTGCTTGGCTTCATCATGGTTGTAACCCTCCCATATTGCATCAAAACATTAGCTCCAACATTATTCTCCTTGATGAGGATTTTGATCCTAGGATAATGGACTTTGGGTTGGCAAGGCTCTTGACTTCTTCAAAATCTGATGATAGTAGTTTCGTCGATGGGGATTTAGGCGAATTTGGGTTTGTAGCTCCTGAGTACTCAAGTACAATGGTTGCTTCTCTTAAAGGGGATGCTTACAGTTTCGGGGTTGTACTTCTTGAGTTAGCAACGGGACAAAAAGCTCTTGAAATTAGTACAGCCAAAGAAGGATTTAAAGGTAATTTAGTGGACTGGGTAAATCAGCTCACGAGCTCTGGTCGAATCAAAGATGCTATTGATAAAAGCCTGTGTGGAAAGGACCACGATGAGGATATTGTGCGGTTCTTGGGAATCGCATGTAATTGTGTCATTTCTCGCCCCAAGGATAGGTGGTCTATGCATCAGGTTTATGAATCATTGAAAAACATGGCCGAGGAACGCGGATTCTCAGAACAGTATGACGATTTTCCTCTACTATTCCATAAACAAGACACCGAAAGTCCCATTTGACTTTGGGATATTTGAAAAGATTCTCGCAGAAATTTCCACAACCCCGGTAAGTTCCCAGAAGCAGACATTTTTGTATTTACTTTTTAGTGGTATGATTTACTCTCTCACGATCCCTACTCTAAAACCCGTAACATATTATAACTGTATTTTGTATAATATGATATCGTGAATAAAGTGTAATCTATTTGCTCGAAATTTGTAGTAAGAAAAGGTACTTCCGATTGTTAATGTTTATTTGCTGTCTTAATTGTAGCCCTGAAATGTTTCTTTGAAGATTGTGAATTGAACCTATTGTATATGTTGAACCTCATTTGCCATTTTTGTTCTTCCAGTAAATTTCTTAGCCATTATGCCTTATTGCAGATTTTTTTTTTTCATTTTTTATACATGTATCATTTGAATAATCATACTGCTGAGGATCAATCACAACTTTTAGGCAATAGGGCATGTTTGGTAAAAAAATTGATATTTTATAATTTGTGGATCCCCATCTTATAAGATAGCAACCTTTTTTGCCGAACATACTCAAAGTCAGTGGTCAAAGAAACTATGGATTTTCAGGCTTGAGATGTGTAGGAGTTTTTGCATTATGGCATAATTCTTTTATGACTCAATTATTTTTAGGATGAATATGACTTTTTTTGTCGAGAAGAAAAATTGAAATCTTATCGATCCCAATCTTGTTTGACAATAACTTTTGTGGTCTGAAGGGAACGCCTTGCTTGACCATGTCTTTCCTTGTCACATTTTTCTGCTTCGGTTAGAGAATGTTTGGCTAAGCTTAAAAGTTTTCCTATAAGCCACTTATAAGCCACTTCTTCCCTGCTTGTCAATTGAAAAAGTCGAATTTTGATAACTCTTGCAAAAATGGCCAAATTTGGTACCAAATTGTCTATTATATCCTCAATAAAAAATGAAGCATTTTTTTTTTTTTCAATTTGTCATGAATTTCAAGAAAACCAAGTAGCTTCTATGAGAGGCTACGTTAATGCTAGCTAATATCAAATGTATTCATTTGTTTTTATTATCTATTAGGTATTGACCAAGAATATTGGAAAAAAACGAAGAAGATGAAGTAGAAAAATCATTAACTCTAAAAAATAATGGATCATGCTACCTGTATCGAATTTTTTTACCTAATCCTTTATCGACTACTCACAATAGGGGGTGGAGATCACATATTGGGATTATTTTATCACTCGGGCCTGCGTGCATGTGAGAGGGGGTAAACAATTCGATACATTAAATTATGTACAAATATCTTTACACAAAAATAATTATATGCTTTCAATTCATAAGAAAATTATATAATTTTATTTTAAAAAAATTAATCTTATCCAAATTTGCAGTTGATTAGGCTCTTCACAATTTTCAGTAGAGGGTAATTTTTCTTTGAAATCTTATTTTTATTGATAAGTTGTGTTTGATAGTTATAATTCTTGATATTACATGACGTTCTCGACATTTTAAAAGTTATCGACATTTGGACCTAATTTATCTTGACATTTAACACTTTATTTGTTTAGAACAAGATTTTGTTCTGAACATGAAAGTTCTTTACATTTCATAATATTCTTGGTATTTTAAGTGTACTTCTCGACATTTCATAAATGTTTTATTTACCTACTTATAGGAAGAATTGAGCATTTAATGCATGATTAATATGATACTTTTTAAAATGAGTAGTATATGTTATGTGTCAGGTTATTATTAGTCAATACAATTTTTAATTATATAAATAATTTTGTCTTTATTGAGGAATTTAAAATTGTTAATGAGGACATTTTGGTCTATATTATAGTAAAATTGACTAAAGAAATTTTGGATATTTTTGTAAATAATTATGTAAAAATTGACATTTTTTGCAATTTGCTCTTTGTAGTTTGTATTATATGTCAATCAGTTATACCAAAATGGAGGACAAAGGTTGTTAAGCCCTCAATAGACATAAGGACACGTTTGATGAATAGTTGTCGATAATACTGCAAAGGATAAAAGCCTTCATAAACATTAAGAACATGTTTGCTAGAACAATGCCTGGTGACTTGTACAATACGTACTACTTCATACCACATCTTTTTATGAATACAACCACATATTAATTACATTAATTTTATGTTTGATATTGTTAAAAAAATTGATTAAACTTTAAGTTAAAGTAACAATTAATTTTAATAACATATTTTATAAGACACAAAATTTTTCAACTACACATTTCATCAACTTTAATCAAAATATATTAAAAAATAATTTTAATTTCTGTCAAACACATGCTAAATGTCATTAACCTTTATTCATTGTTACATTTATATTGTTTCTTCGCCACATTTTTATTTTTAACATTTTATTGATGAAAAAATCTTGTCTTTAATTATGATTTTTGTCCAAAAATATTATTAATATTTATTGGTTAAAGTTTAATTACAGTTTTCAATATTTTAGTGCATTCAATTGCCTTTTATTCGTTGTTTTTGGAATAACATATGCATATCAGTATATTTAGTCGAACTTGACTCGAAAGAGAAAAGAAGACCACACAAAAAGGGATCTTGTATTCGATGCTAGAATTTGACTTCTATATCCATACTGGAACTCAAGTTAAAAACGTCATTAAATCTCACTTAGGACCAATCTTCACTCCATTTTCACTTTCATATGAAGGATGTCGACTTGTACTTGAAATATCGAATTTCCTTGCTTTAGGCTTATATTGACATAGGCCAAGGCGGCAGTGATTTCATTCTTCACTTCAAAATTGTAATCCCAGAAACACTATTAAGACATAATGAACCTATATTTCTTGAATTTTTTAAAGTATGCATGTGGTTGCCTGCATGTACACTTAGCAAACTTCATATTGTTCGACCATATATGTAATCAACGTCTGATCTTTTAAAATGAAACTCATAATATCAAATGTCGACCTTGTCGACACGGTCGCTATCTTCCTTCGTTTCCGGTAACTATCTAGCAGACTTGACTCATTCATTGAATTTTGAACATGGAGTCAATAATTTATGCCGTTTATTGGCTAATATTGTACTATTTCATCTAAAGGACTAGTTTGCAAATGGCTTTCGGCCTTGTAAAAGTAGTATGCATGCTGATTGGCCGACCAAACCGGAGACCCATGACTTATCCAAATGAGACAAAAATCTTAAATGGAATGTGTTGTCATAACTGGGAATAAATACTTTTTTAAGTTTTGAAAAAGTTTCAGTTTTCAAAACGTATTGAAAAATTGAATAATATTACGTCAGAACATCAATCTAGATGATCGATCATATTTGATAAATTCAATTAAATAATGTGACATTGTATTTAAATAAATCTATTATTTAATACTATACATTTGACACCTAAATTGATGTTTGATACACGTGATGATGAATAACTTTATTCTAAAAAGTTGGACAACAAACTTAGGACAATAATCCTGAGATGGGAAGGTCATTGATGAAGCCAAGAAAAGAGTTGCTACTTCTTCAACCCTAAGGGTCTGCTTGGGAGTTTCGTCATATCAGTTATGAGCGTTTATGAGATGATAGATTTTGAACGGTTTTAATAGTGGTTTTTAAAAATGTTCAATTTATGTTTGAGAATTTATTACACATCGGTTCTGAAAGTATTTTTTTTTTTAAATAAAAATAACATATATATCCTTTGTAAATTTATTTTTTTATAAGAAATTTTTTTACTCATAAGTGATATTTTATTTA